>JAKSZP010005312.1:0-253231 GCA_022478985.1 Massospora cicadina | reverse complement strand
TCTGGCATGGTGCGAAAATTTTTTAAAAAAATATGTGTGCACTTGTCGCCTTTTGTGATGCATTTGGCCCTGTACTAAACAAAAACCTGATGTTTGTGTTGCCTTTTGAGCGCTTTGAGGTGTGCGGCTGCCTCCGCCCACTTCCAGCCCCATGCAGAGCTGTATCCTGTAGCTGGGATGTTGGACTCCAGGTGTGCCAACTCTTGCAGAGTTCACGAAATGACAGCTGATGTGGCTCATGAGCATCTGGAGGAGAGGTGGCGAGATTGGCAGATGGTATCTTCTTTGAAAGTTGCCCATGTGGAGATGGGGTCCATGCAAAACCGTGCAACAAACTCTTTTGCCAAAGTTGCTGATTCCACCCACATAGAAAATCCTGGTGACGCGAGCTCGGTGGGGGCTGATTTTGCACCAATGTGGGGCCTTAGCAGCTGTGACAGGTAGGTGGTAGGTTTTTGAGACCAGTCAATGGTCGGAGAATTCCATTTTTGTTGTTTTAAAGTGGGATATGTGGGGTTGGAATTTTACCAGCATTAAGGATAAGGTCGATGCAAGACATGGACCTTAATTGGCCATTGTGGATGTGGGGGCGCGTCATGTTCTTGAGCAGTGGGGCTTGCTGTGGCAGTGTATCCATTAACCCAAGGGTGGCCTTTAGTACGCGAAGTTCAACGTGGCCCTGGGGGCATGGGAGGAGGAAGGCCACCATTCCATTGGAGTTTTTAGCCAACAGTTCATGTCACCAACTACAAAAGGGTCTGAGGGTAGCGGGAGGGATTTGACCAATGAGAAAAATTCCTGATGCTCTCGTGCACCGTTTGGGGCATAGATTTTGATGATAGTGTGTACCACGTCAGCCCACGAAAAGGTGACAATGAGGACTCAGCCATTGAGGAAGGTTTCTAACGATAAAAATTTGAAAAAATCTTTTTCCAAATTAGCACCCCACAGTTTTTGACCAAAAGGATAGGGATGGGAGGGGCATTGTTTTCCAAGCCTCCTCGGAACCTCGCAGACAGTGGGACTCCTGGATGGCCAGGATATCCATGGGTAAACTTTGTTGTAAAAAAACTCAGTTTCCTAGCCTGGGATGGGAAAAAAATATACTTTTAGTTCGATACTAATTAATTTTTAGTTTGCAAGGGGAGGATACCCCAATGGTAGAATAGTGACCTCTACCGCTGCCTCCCCAAGTTCAATCCCAGTAGTGAACTTTGGGTAGGGGACAATTATGACTGTAATGCATTGTGCACCAATGCCCCAAACTGAGATAGCAAATAGCAAAGGCGGTCCATGGAGTTCCTGGCCTATCATACGCCGCGCATGGAGGTTTTCCAGGTTTTATCCTCCTTTCCCATTTTCTACACTTCCCTAATCAGTGCGGTATCATCCCCAGGTCAGCCCACCTCAAATAAAATATAAAATTTTTAGTTTGCACTTGAGGTTGGGGAGGGGATCCAACTTCGACTTGATGAGCATTTGGCCCCTCATTCTACATACTCATCAGCCTTTCCCTCTGAAGTTACTAAATAGAAAATCCAACTCTATTCTCATCAGGCATTCAGACCAATAAGAAAAAACCAACATAGGCTAATCAGAAATCTTAGTGCTTATATTTGAGTCAAGAGGGGGGAAATGTCAGATTCTGGTGGTTGACTAAAAAAACCTTCAACAACCATCAGATCAGGCTAATTATCCTTTCAACGCTTGAGCTATCACCTATTGCAATTATACAACTTGAGCTAATTATCTCAATGACAATTTGATCAAGTAATTTATCAGGCGCTCAGCCCAATTATGCTTACATATTTTGGCTGATTCTGTTGCATCAAATATTGGCAATTGGTCCTAATTATTGAAACACAAACCATTCAATTATATACAAAATAATTCAGGGATGACCCAAAGTTATGTGTAAAAGTCCCATGGGCAATTAAAAAAATAAACAACGTTATCAATTTTCCACCCTAGGGCGAAAATCAATTGTTGATATGCATAATCGGCATGATAGCACTTATCTGGACCAGCTGAAAGGGGTTGAAAAGTGCTATTGTGGAAGAGGCCTGCTGACGTCCCAATCAGGGTTCATCATTTTCTTTAATTGAGGCCAAAATTTCACAGAAGGTGTGTTTTATCAGCAGTATGATGAAACTGAAAACCTGAAGATCATAAGACAACTTTTCATGCTTTTGTCACAATTTTTGTTCCTGAAATCATCCCAAATTTGAGAGTATTTTTGCCATCAATGAACCTAAGAAAAGGTTTCAGTGATAAGCCAAGCTGAGTGGCAAAATAACTTTAGAAATTTTGTGCTGGATGTGGCCATGAGATGCCCTAGAGGTTTAAATACCAGCGCCTAGCCTAACGACAATTATCAAATAAATAGCTTAAATAAAAGTAATATATATTTTATCCTTTTCCTGATCTTTTATCCCGAATCCCAACCTTGGAGAAGTGTCAACAAACTAGAAGGACCAAATCTCCAGTTTGTATTTAATCCTGCCTCAGATGAAGTTCCTGATTATGAAGGAAAAATTACGCCCAAAATCTGCCAGAAGAGTCGAGGCAAATTTAATAAGCCTAGTGAGTTATTAGATGGTCTGAATCCTGTAAACTTTAGTCAGTATTAAGGATCCAACATTGGAACTTCAGCCCAAATAGATGTGCAGGATACCAATATCCAAGCAAATGTCCTCAGAATTTGACAATACCCCTCTCCACTTTAGTATATTTTTTAACAGTAGCATCCACGGGGAAGGCCACGTTTACCCCTTTCAAGAGAAGCGCATCAGCTAATGGATCTGGTTCATCTGTAGAAAGGTGGACTAATATTTGACACACATAGGGCTTTGGTTGTTCCTGAGAGCCTGCTTCCACCATGTCCATGAATTGCGTTTTTGTCAGCACATTCACCCCTCTATTTGGTCGCTGATTTAAGAAGGCGTCGTCATACTGAGGAACTTCCGCTGAATGTGCAGGAATAGTTTCTGGTGGGACGTTTTGGGTCAGAATAGCAGAGGTAGAGAGTCCCATCTCTACTCCGCTCTGACTTTTCCCTGATGGTACTGCTCCTGCGGTAGGTACTGGACCTGACGATTATGACAACTTCTAGCAAGATGCCCAGAGCAACCACATGAAAATCAATTGACCCTATAAGACCTGCGTCCTTGATTGTTGTAAAGGGGGCCACCCCAATTGTTGGGCTGGAATTGAACAGTGTAACCAGGCCCCTCCTGATGAGCGAACTGCTGTAGGCAATTGGGTTGGAAGCGAGGCTTGTATTGATAATAAGGCCAGGGGATGCCAACTGGACGCTGAACAGGGAGGAATAATTCCTCCAGATAAAAAAGGCTAGCAGCGGAGGTTATTGAATTCTGTTCTATATTGGGTAGAGGGAAGGTAGCAGATAGATGGCGTAGAATATGAACAAGTTTAAGCAAGGGTACATCAACCTCTAAATATGGAGCCATGGCATTAAAAAGCTCATGGCATGGTTTCAGAGTGGAGGTTAACGCTATGCATATGTCACATTCAGATAAAATCCCTGCCCCAATTAACACATGGGCTTCTGCTGAAAATCGATCAGCAAATGAAGTGAGGGTCTCATTATATTGAAACCCAATGGTTAGAAACTCAGCCTTCCGTTGCGCCATTTTTGAATTTCCTCTATACAACCACAGCAAAGTATCCTTCACTTCTTGATAGGTAACGGAATTGTTGGGATGATAGCAAGTAACTTGGTCAGTGCTTCCAGCATCCAGGGTGGACTTTCCTAATCTGGCTTTATGCCAATCTGAAGCTCCTTCTACTGTGAACTCAAATCATTTAAAGAATCCATGGATGTTCCTGTCACGATCAAATGGAGGCAGTTTATCAATACAACCCTCTTTCAGAAACTCAAATTCATTTAAGCACAGCGTCCAGGGCAAGCTTGAGTTCTGCTCATTCAATAGTTGCAGTGTCTCTGGATGATTCCTTGCCAAAGAAAGCTGGATACGACATGGCCAGCTCAGGATTTTTTATCAGTTTTTGTGATTGATCAATTGGCCCCCTGTAGTGAGCACCACTGTTATAAAATTGGCGTTACTGATGATATATTCTGTAAGGGTTTTTTGTGCAGGGTTTGACCCACTGAGCAATAAGACTAATGATATGATGATCATTGACTTGAAACAACAGAAAAAACATATTAAATAAATATGGAGCACTTGCTCCCAGTACTCTTTTTATTTAATATAATAACTACAGTGGATCCTCGCTGTTCCGCTCACCCTAAACTTATTAACCACCTTCCTTTCTTAATCATCTCATCTCGCCTATATTGTAGTGACTTTGGATGATACTGCTTTCATAGCTTAGTATTTTTGATTCGCCATGTCTCATTGGTTCTTTCAATTCTTCATTTGTTAATTTCACGACCATCTAATTTGAGGATATTTCCCAACAACCCAATATTGCCTCACTTTGAGGCTCTGAAATATTCATTAATCATATCAAACTTGGCGGATCCTATCCATTCCACCATAATGACTTAGGGCTGATCATGCAGTCATGTCAGAAGCATGACACAGAATATCAAACATGATGGGAATAGTATATCCCATTTGACTCCTATAATAGAATTGACGCATAGACCCAATAAGGCGTTAAAGAAATCTCATAATAAATTATACTAAGATTGGTAGTTAGTGAACTCTTTTCTCTCTCATTGCAATCACTAATTGTTACAAATTTGATTTAATACTAAGAAAGTTTGATACTCTTTTTGAGGAGATTAGTGTGCAATCTCTTTCTGATAAGCATTACTTTTCGAAAATCAATTCAGCCTGAAATTTAGCTCCACTAAAGAGATTTACGAAAACTATTAGCAAATATGGCGGGAAACCCCGCAAAAGAACCCGCAGGCTATGCCAAACGAGCCAGCACCACCCCCAAACGAAGCAACCCTCGGCACCCACCTCAGGGTCAACCAGTATCACCCGCTCTCAAGCAGCAGCCATGAAAGCAGGCACCACCCCCCAACCTGGAGCTAATCAAACTAGCGCCAGTTCACCTGATCGCACCTCTGCAACCTGCACGCCTAACAGATCTGTGTGCGCTGCCTCCCTATAACCCGCTGGGCCCCCTTAACCAAGGAGGCCATCACCCACGCTGTTTTAATGGCGTCTTCTCAGTTGAATGCAACTCAGCCCATCCAGGCATACACCTCCCCCATTGTGTCAGCTAATTCAGCCCCATCTATTATTGCTGACGCCGTGTTTCTGGCTCCCTCCATGAGGGACGATACCCAGCTACCTAGCCCCCAAATCCTCAGATGTAAGGTTGGATTAGCCGCACATTCTGGTTCACTAAGCACCAAATTGGGACAATCTACTCTTCCCAATGAGGATTCAAATGGTTCAGATTTTGGAACTTCACACCTGTTGCAATCTCACCCGTCCCATTTAAACCCCATAATCGGCACTTCTCAAGTCGGCACTTTATCTCCATATGCTGAAAACGACCAATTCACCAATCAGCCAATGAGTTTTGCCCACGAAATCACAGCAAGTACTCGGGCTTATTACCCAAATAGATTGGGATGGTGATGAAACATCGCCCTCCTCCCAATTGGCTGGAGTTAATTCCAATCTGGATGGGACTCCCCAATTTAGCGAGGCCCAACAATCACCTGGCCCTCAAACCCTCGGATGTAAGGTTGGATTAGCCGCACATTCTGGTTCACTAAGCACCAAATTGGGACAATCTACTCTTCCCAATGGGGATTTAAATGGTTCAGATTTTGGAACTTAAACCAGTTCCAATCTCACCCGTCCCATTTAAACCCCATAATCGGCACTTCTCAAGTCGGCACTTTATCTCCATATGCTGAAAACGACCAATTCACCAATCAGCCAGTGAGTTTTGCCCACGAAATCACAGCAAATACTCGGGCTGAATTTACCCAAATAGATTGGGATGGTGATGAAACATCTCCCTCCTCCCAACTGGCTGGAGTTAATTCCAATCTGGATAGGCCTCCCCAATTTAGCGAGGCCCAACAAACCGCCCCTCAATTTAATATGACGCCAGCAACTGCTGTAACATTCCAGCAACAAGGGAACTCCGCAAACTTGTCCAAACCATCAGCTCACACTCAACCCGCAATTGCAGCCCAAAGCAAACACTAACGTACCAAAGGAGCCACTGGGGCGTGGCAAAAACCTCTGGCACCAATGCTACCCAAAGCTGATCCCCGTGAAGTGGCGTTTATTGCTGATGTTAAGAAGAAATGGGCCGAAACTAGAGCGCAAAAAGCTCTACCTCGTTCAACCCTCTCCCACGCAATTCGCCTTTATTATGGGCATACCCCTGTTGAATTCTATACAGAGGATTACTTCTCATACTTTGCAGCGATTGCGGAGACATGCCCAATTAACACCACCATCCATGAATCAGTGGAGGGCCACTACATCGATGTGGGCTTCACTGAAGCTGCCCTTGCTGACCATGCTGCCACCCTCCAGGTCATTATTCCACGCGGATCTCTTCGCATCTCCTGCTCACGCTCTCACCTGGAGAAAATTTCATGGGTTACTTTTTCCAACCTACCAACGACTGTTGATCCTGAGTCTCTTAAACTGGCACTCCATCGTGGTTTAATGGAGTTTAGGTCTGTTCTTTCAGTGGACTTTAGCGTCCCCTCTTACTATGCTCCCACTCAAAGAGCTCGCACTGCTAGGGCGTCGTTCATCCCCTCCCCCACTGTATCCCGCAACATTGAGGTTATTCCTCGTGTGGCGGTAGTTGGGGCATGCCCTGAGATCTTTTTTGTCGACCCTGATCAGGCGCGCCCCCGATGTTCATGGTGTAACGCCCTTGGACACTTGTATAGTGGCTGCACAGCTCGAAAACAAGCCCTCTTAGCCACCACCCAGGGGCCTAAACCAGGCCAAAAACGATCCCATGTGGCTGCAGCAGCAATTCCACAACCCACACAATGGGTTCCCGTTCAAGACCTGTCCCCTGAGGCCTTACGCCTAGCAGTTGAAACAGCTAACTCCACTATTGGTATGGGATACCTTCGCGCTCATGCCCCCCTTCCAATGGGCACCCCCTCCAATCTCCCAGAGTCAACTCCCTCTCTCACCAAGCGCAAGGCATCTCCCACAGGGTGCCCCTCGTCAGCCACCCCCACTCAGGGCTCCGCGGCACCCCCACTAACTATAACAGCAATTTATCGCATCAACCCTCAGCTCCCAATGGAGCTATGCCCACCAGCATGGACTGGCAACCCGCGGCCTGCGGTAGAAGTGCCACCTCAAAGAGTCCTACCCCAACCCCCAGTCCATTTCGCGCGGATCCTTTGCAGTGTTGGAGGAAGTGAATTTGACTCAGACTCATCAAATGGGGACACCGCGGAGGTCACCATTGAGCACCCTCAGGTCCTTCCCCTCAACGGAGCGGGGGCAGCATCCTAAGCTGGCTTACTGGGTCCTCCGCCCCCCCCACCCTCTCCTTCCCCTCAGAACCCTCGACGCTCCTCACAGATTGCAGCTAGTAGTCAAGCTAAAGGACTCAAAACTAACCGCCTCACAGCAGCAGGTTTAAGCGCTGGCAACCCCCCAGGACATGGAGGGGAACAGCTATGAGTCCCCATGGCAGCACCCTGGCCCTGCAATCCATCAACACAAATGGGTTGTGGGACTTTAAGCGGAGAGCCCGCCTCCTCCGAAACTTCAGGTCAGCAAAAATTGACATCGCTGCTGTCCAGGAGCCCCATATCCTCCCCCACGAACAATCTGCATGGAATGAACAGTTTGGAGGCAACTCCTTCTGGACATACCATGCCGCCCTTATTGTTTTGAATCCCCAGGTCAAAATCCATTATTTTTCACAATATCTAGGTGGCCGCCTCATACTGGCCAAACTTACCACTCCTGACTTCTACTTCTTCGCTGCAAGCATCTACCTGCCTAATGCAGGTCAGGAGCAAAATCGGCTCTTGGAAGAGCTCCTCCAACTCAATCTCCCACGGAATACAGTCCTCTTAGGAGATTTCAACACAACCATAAGTCGCGTCCGTGACTCTTACCCCCTGCAGCAAAGGAACGCCCTGGATCAAGTCGCCTCCAGGATTTCCTTCGCCTGAGTGGCTTTATAGATGCGCTTCCACCCTCCGCGTCTGGCCTAGGTTGCATGACTAGGATCCAGTATGATGGAGGAGCTTTCCAGTCAGCGTCACGCATAGATATGGCACTGATTGCCCCCCTGCTAACTGGCCGCTTCTCCTCTCCCATCTCTCGTGATAACCATCTGAGTGATTACAGGTCACTCACCGTTGTCCTCACCACCACACTTAGACCGTCGCGTAGGTTCTGGCCTAGGGTTGCCCCAGCTCTTCTCAACAACCCCTTCACTAATGAGAAGCTGTCTATGACCATCCGGGAGACTCTCACCTCCCCCCACCCCACCTGCTTGACCACAAGGCTAGATGGGCGGTGACCAAGGAGGGCATCACCCGCGTTGCTTACAACTGTGCCAAAGCCCAGATGACTTCAGCTCGCGCCAGAGTCAAAAGGGCGGAAGCCAGAATCAGACATCTAGAGCGAAACTGCCAGCCTTCGCCCTCTCCCAGATGGTTGGAAGACTGGGAAGCGGCGCAGGAAGCACTCCGCTTGGAGCTCACACTGCAGGAAGAACGGGCAGCAAACTTTACAACATCTCGTTACTATGCTCAATGGGAACGCCCCACCCGCTTCTTCTTTCAGAAACAGAAAGCCTGGTCAACAGCGCAGGATATTACTGCACTGAAGATTGGCACTACAACCACTTCAGATAAGGAGGAAATCACGCATAAACTACACCGCTTCTACTCCAGCCTCATCCATGCCACCCAGGTGGACCCATCGGACATCCAAGACTTCCTGTGGCGGGCTCCAGAGCCGCCCATTGACCCACGGGCTGATGAGGCTCTACTGGCGCCTATTTCCATCCAGGAGGTGATGAAAACCCTTCTGAAATCCCCACGGCTTAAAGCCCCAGGCCCAGATGGAATACCCTTTGAGGTGTACCTTCTGGAACCTGCAGTGATAGCCAGAACCCTCCGCGACCTCTTCGCTGCACTCTTGGTGAATGGCGAGGTCCTCCCGACTCCAGAGGCTCAATCACGACCCTCATTCACAAGAAGTCAGACCGTGAGAACCTGGCGAACTGGCGCCCCATAGCGTTGATCAACACAGACCACAAGCTCTTTACGAAGATTCTGGCCAACCGCATCACCAAATGGGTGTCACCTCGCCTCTCCCCAACTCAGCACGGTTTTATCCCGGGGAGGTCGTTATGGGACAACTATAATGACCTTCACGTGACTTTGACTGCTAACTCTCGTAAGGTGAATGGCTTTGTGGCTCTCCTGGATATGGAGAAAGCATATGATCGGGTAGCCTGGAAGTATATTGATGCTTCCCTGGCCCGCTTCCGTCTCCCACCCGCAGCTAGGCGCTGGATATCAGCGCTCTATGACCAGCTCCACACCAGAGTCCTGGCGCCAATGGGTTTTACAGTGGCAGTACCAGTTGGACAAGGTCTCCGGCAAGGGGACCCCCTGAGCCCTATCCTTTTTAACATCACCCTTGACCCCCTCTTGGCCTCCTTACAGGACAAGCTAACAGGGATTCTGGTCCCAGGTAAAGCCCCCACACGCACCATGGCATTTGCAGATGACACTGCCATTGCATTTGGCTGCCCTGGGGATGTTGCCCTCGCTGCTGTGACCATTTAGAGGTACACCAAGGCGTCCAACGCCATGGTCAACACCTCCAAGACAACAGTTGTACAGGTCGGCTCCCCCACCTTCCCCCCACCATTTGGTATTGAACCTGAGCGCGGTACCTTCCGTCACCTGGGCGTTCTCACCAACCAACAAGGAGTTGCGCTAAAAGACAATGAGGACTTGCTCCTTGCAGCAGTTAACTCCAGGATTGCCAGCTGGAACCGGCGGCACATCACCCCCCAGGGTCGAGCTCTGATGGCCAATGTGTTCCTCCTCTCCAAAGTCTGGTTCCTAGCGCACGTCTGCCCATTCACAGATGCCTTTTATACGCGGCTCAATGTACTCCTCCGCTGATGGATCTGGGGCTCAAACCATCCACCAATGACCCTCTCAACCATTTCCCGACCCTGCAATGAAGGGGGCCTAGGGCTTCTGGACACGCGATCCCACGCCACCACAATCTTCCTGAAGTTCCTATGGCCGATTGTCTGCTGGGAAGCGACCCCCATGCCCCAATGGGCGCCCGCCCTCCTCCAGTCAGTGTCAGCAGCTCTGGGTCTTCCTAGAGCATCTCTGACCTCATTAGGGGAGTGGCTCACAAAATACCCAGGCCATCGCCTAAAACCATCCTCATCCCCCTACTGGAACCAGGCTCTCCTTGCCCTGAAACGAGTAGGCGCGAGTATCCACTATGCCTTCCCATACAGAAGGGAAGGCCCTGGCCTCAGCCCCCGTCGCCATGCAATTGTGCACAATGGACAAGTTGTCACAACTCGCCTCAACCCCCAAGATCGTCCTCCCATCCGCCCAAGACTCCTTGAGCTCCTCCCTCCCTCCGTGAGATTTGACCTTAAGGAATTGTGGAAGGACGTCTATCACCCCATCCTGTCAGCAAAGGTGTCCAACACCTTATGGAGGGTGCTCCACTGTTCATACAGGACAGGGGACCGGACTGGCCCTACCTTCCAGCACCGAAGCTGCCCCAGCTGTGTGGAGCCTATTGACTCCCACCTCCATCGTTTTTTCACCTGTCCAGGTGTCACCGCATTTCGGCCAAAGGCCCGCGCGCTCCTCCATGATCAGCCCTGGTCTGGACACCCTGTGCAAGACCTCATGTTTGAGCAGACATTGCCTGGTTGCCACCGACCCCTCCGTGTCCTCGCCTATGCCACAGCCATCTGGACCATCCATAACTCCTTCCTTCATGATGCCTTTGACCAGCAGGTGTGGACCCTTACACACATGATCACCCACTTTCAGATACACTTTGAGATGGCCCTGAAGGTCTGCACTATGTCGCCAACCCTCCCCCGCTCAGTTGTCACTGCAGCACGGCTCTGGCGCGCAAACCCCCTCCCTTTCTTGATGCCTCCTCCCTCCCCTTCTCTCGCCTCAGGATCTTAGGAGACCAGGCGTAATTCAATAAACATTGATGAATCCCCCCCTTGGGCTGGGACCATCTAGTACTAAAAAAGGAGATTAGTGTGCACCCAATGTCAGGTAGCAGTTGGGCTAGCAAAATAAATGGCACAGAATCAGGCTCTACACCATCCAAAGTTTGTAAACGCCATTGAAACCAGCGGCCTGCATTAAAATAAAAAACTGGCATTTGGTATTTCCCCAGAGATTTTACCCTGGCAAGCAAATTGTAACCAGTTCATCAATACTCCACATTCCCAGCCCCTGTCATTAGTGGAGCACGGGGTTCCAGTTTTCCTGGATATTAATCAAATGGAGCTTTGTAAAAAATTCTTTGGAGATGTGCACAACTGTTTTCAGAAAGCAGTATATGTACCAAAGCACTCAACGACCTGCAGTTGGTTGATCTCAGGTTTTGAAAATAAACAAGCTGCAGACGAAGTTGCACAGGTGCATGTGGTGATAGACCTCCCAGATGGTCAACAGGTGGTCAAGAGGAAGTGCACTTAGTAGATTAAGTCAAACCAAATTTTTGTAACCTTTGACTTTCGCCCCAGAACAATAAAGCGCATGGTGCTGGAGCTCCACCTCAAGGAAGGGCTTAAAAGCTATGGGGAAATTCACTCCTTTGCTTAGCAACGCTTTACACTCATGCCAGACCCGTGCATAGACAAAGCGATTACTGCGATCACCCCATCTCCAGTCATTGTGGAAGATTTGATTTAAATCCCCCACACCATAGTTGTGTTTATTGACAGGTAGGAATCCCACCCGTTCTGTGTCACAGTGGATAACGCATCCCCTATCTGCACCTTTTGTCATACTTTTGGCCACAAGGCCCACAACTGCCCTGCCAAGGAAGGCATTACACAAAACGAAATCCTCCTCAACACAATGGCAGTGCAGACACCCATTATGAACCAGCTATAGACAAAAATGCCGCCTTCCCATGGGGCGCGCTGGGGTGTTACATTCAAGTCAAACCTGTGTCCCCGCAGGAGCACAAGAAGGCCAAGCAGGTCCGCAGAGTAGCGGCCAAGGCAGTAGCCATGGTCACTGCCATGATCCCACTTGCCCAGACCCAGTATGACATTGAGTCATTCGCAGCTGAAGCAGCTTGTGAATCTGTTCACCAACTATATTGGGACAACCAAACTGAGGACTCGAGGGTGAGTCAGATTTACCTGAGCAATTTTACCAACCTCAATTGAAACTTAATTTACCATCCATTTTCCTCCCAAATTTTTGTCAGCTATCAATAAAGCACAGCTGAGCACAGTAACCTAAAAATTTGGTAGAAGGCATATTCCTCCAAAAACAAGAAACATACCAAAAATCTTGATAAAGCCATAAAGGACTGCTATAAAAGACTGACTCTGTTGCTTCCCGCACATATGGTCCCGTGTCACATGATGAAAACAAACTGGAAGATGTTAAGGGGGCCCTTCCAATAGCACCTAATGTGCAATGGGGGGAGCTTTCACAATAGGGATGTTGAACATTGCTGGACTCAAGGCCTCGTCATCCCAGGATAGGAAACTGAGTTTTTTAAAAAATTTACCTGTGGACTGCCTGGCCATTCAGAAACCCACTGTCCACACAGTGCTGAGGAAACATATGCAACCATGCTATTCCCCTCCCTTTCTTTTTGGTTGCCACACTGAGGGGTGCTTATACATGTGACCTATAATTTTAAATTCGTTTCTAAAAATTAGTACCTTGATGGCTGTGTGCTTATAGTGTCCTTTTTGTAGGATGGCAAGGTGCATGCTATCGTTAGTATTTATGCCCCAACCTGTGTGCGGGCTTGCCAGGAATTCTTATCAGCCATTACTTCCCTCCCACTTCCCTCTGACCCATTTGTGATGGGCGACATGAACTGCTGGTCCAACCTGGCCACTGACTGCTGGCCTTCTGCGCCTGCCCCCGCAGAGCCATGTAGAAGTGTGTTTCTAAAAGAAATTTTTGGGTCTGTTTGATACCCTACCTAAACATGCACCTCTGCTCCCCAACGTATCCCATCCCCATGTGCACAACGGTTAGCTAAGGTCTATGTTCTGCATTGACCCTATTTTGTCCCGTTGAACTTTTAGGCTCAATTGCACATTTTACAATGACAAAAATCAATTTCTCTGACCACGGTTTGATGTCAATTTCTTCTCTTTGTCATACCCACAGCACAGGCGCCAAAGTGGTGCAGACTTCATCCAGCTGATATCACGTCGCCCAGGTTTTCCTCATGGGTGGATACCAAAACTTTGGCACTATAGTTCACCACACCATTCTTTGCAGACTAACTTACTAACCTGTTCAACCTTCAAAGCGAACACCATCCGCCAGGCATGACACCTCACATAACGTCGCTCTTGGGCTGCATCAGCAGTCATTATGTGCACGCTATCATAAGTGGACCACTAAAGTCTAACGCCTTGTCTGCAGGCTACAGCCTAGCTTGAGGTCATAAGTGGGCAGAAGTGTCTGCTTATCTTAATGCACGGGTAAGACAACACAAACATTGCATTTTTATGCAGTATAAGGCAAAAGATATAACAGAAAATGACTCGTGATCCACCTTTTTTCCAAAAATTCTTCGCACTGTGACAGAGCTTGGCCTGCACAAAGGTGAGGCGGCCGTACCACTCCGTCACAGATACTCCAGCTGAAGTGACAATCAAAGTATTAAATTATTACTCCAAATTGTATCCCTCTGATCCAGTTGAACCAGCTGAAGTTGACTAATTTCTCAAAAGCACACATATCTGCACTATTTCCCATTACCTGGAGTTGATGAATATAATTTCTCAGGACAAACTCTGGTATGCCGCTTGTGGTGCACCACACAGGAAATGCCCAGGTCCAGATGGAATTTTTTATGAGTTCTATAAGATATTTTAATTAAAAATCTTCTTTGTCGCTTGCCTCAATGAATTAGTGTTTGTTAGAAACGCGCCTCTTTCCTGAGGGCCAGGAGGCTTTACCAATAACGCTGTATAAAAAATGGGTTAAGCTGGACTTGGCCAACTGGCGCACCAATTCACTTACTAACACAGATACTAAATTATTTACTAAAATTATGGCCAACCGCCTGGGGAAGTTGCCCCTGATATCATTTCCTCTGAGAAAATTTGGTTTCATATCCAAGAGGTCTTTATGGAACAACATACACACTGTAGAAAACGTCTGCTAATCCACGGATACTAGGGCACTTGTTTTTTTAGACTAGCAGAAGGCTTATGATAGAGTCAACTGGGATTACAAAAAGCTTGCCTCCACAAGTTCCATCTCCACCATTAGTTCTTCAATTAGGTGATGCTGCTTATGGAATTCGCTACAATGGCTGTGAGTGGCCCTGGCTTCCTCACTGATGTAGTTCGCCCTCAAAGGGGCATCCGCCAAGGGGACCCTTTTAGCCCACTCTTATATAACTTCTGCATCGACCTACTTTTATGCAATGTGAATGCCCGCCTTACTGGTGTCCACGTGCAATGCCAAGCACCGGTTAGATGTTGGCGTTTGTTGAAGATTATGTGGTTGGGGTGTCTAACAATCAAGACGCACGTGCTTGAAGCTACTATCCAGGCTTACTCCAGGGTAAGTAACGCTGCACTTAACGCCTCCAAAACTGAAAAACATTCTCCTTGGTTGGTTTCAGCCCACTGTTCACCAGCACTCCATTTCCTACATGCTTCAGCAGCTATCTCACGGGCTTCTTGCCCCACCTACCCAATATCACCCCAGTGTGCTCCCTTTCGTGCCAAGACCAACTGTCGGTCTGGTATGCCATTTGGGTGTATGGCTGGAGACAGGAGGGTTCCCTAATCGCTGATGAAGCATCATATCCCGGACAATGCCATAAAATGCATCGCCTCCCTCAGAGCTCACCAAACTTCCTTCCCAGGCAGGGTTGTGCTGGCCAACTCTATGCTCCTATCTAAAGTTTGGTCTGTGGCCCATGTTATCGCCTTTTCCACATCTTTCTTCACCTCGGTATATGCCCTCCTGAAAGGGTGGCTTTGGTTAGGCCGCCCACCGCCAGTGCGCCTGGATGTCATGTTTGGCCCTCACCATAATGATGTTATGGGCTTGCTCAACTTTGAGGCCTATGCCGCCAAAATACTTGGCACCTGAATTGCTGCAGTCACCAACCCAACGCTCTCAGCCCAGCCCTGGTCATGCGTGACCCGCTCTAACTTCTCCAACGCCCTAGGCCTCAACTATCCTACACCCCATTATCTGTTAAAATATCTTGCCTCACATCCCTCTGCTGCGGGCCTACATAGGACGTCACCCCACTTCAAGCAAATTCTCCTCTCCATGTGGAGCACTGAGTGGAGAATTTGCATCAGTGGGCACACCGCCCTGAGGGGTCGCCCTACTCCCCACTTACAAAGGAATTACAAGGCCAAACCGTTCTGAATAGTTTGATACCAAGGAGGTCCCCTATCAAGGCCAGAGTGGACTATATGGACATGTCGGATATCCCCTACTCCCTAGAAACCCAGAAAGACATCTGGAAGTACGCCCACCACCCTCTTTTGCATCCAAATGTTTGTTCCCATGTGTGGCACTACTTGAAATGGGTATACCATAATGCTGAGCAATCCAACACGCCACACTCCTCATATGTTGTGTGTGACCAATATGGGACTTTGGTCCACCGCCTAGAAGAGTGCCCTCCATCAAAAGTGATCTGGCGTTTGTTCAACGTCTCTATTGCCAGGAGCAAACACAGCCCTTCACCCTATCTAAGGACATCTTCGCCTTGGCATTGAATTCCCCTATACAACCTTCCCCCCGAGCCTTAGTGATAGCTTCTGCAATGAGGACCATCCATACGGTTGTCTTGGATACCATCTCAGGCTCTAATCCAAACCTCCAGGAAGCTGTTTGCCGATTCCAATTGCACCTTATAGACCATTTTCAAGAATGGTTGTTTGATTATCTACTATCCCATCAATGACAGTTGGTCTCATCCTAATTTACGGTTTGGTTCATCACTTCAGACTCATTTCTTCATATGTGCTCAATAGTGGTGAAAGCTTCTAATCATGATACCCCTCTTCCTTTATTTGGCGTTCCCGCTGGCAACAGGAGAAAGCATTAGCTCCTTTGAGGTGCCGCTTGCGCATATTAGTGCTTGATTATCATTACATATTGGAAGTGTCCATATCAAGGTCAGCCTTCCCCAAATAAAATTAAATATGAGTATTTAGTAAGACACAATATGATACTGGGAATAATCTCTATGAAAGACTTAATTTAAAATTACCCCAATATAAGATCATGCTTAATTGTAATAAAGGATCATCTTATGTCAGGCGACCATTACATTATGTGGCACATGAGGCAGTAAATTAAGATGTACCTGCAAAAGGGTAAGATTAAGATACTGTCTAACAATTAACCTAGCTGATTTAAGTCTTATCTGATTTGTACATTCAACATACCTTTTCTCCCCTATAAAAAGATATGTTACAAAGTCATTTTACATTCTGGATGCTTCGCATGATCAAGAGCCTCTCATCCAGATTTCCTCCTCCATTTTTATTAATCCTCTTTTTTATTGGGGTTTACATTGTTATGGGTGACATATAAAACCCCCTATTATATACTAAAATAAAGTTATGCCATTATTTCTTTGTCTCATTTTGGTACTTGACTTCAATAAGTTTACACCAACCTTACCATAGACAGATACTCTAGCTAACGGGACCTAAGCGTGACTTGGCATCCCCAAAAATAAATAATATTTTTGTTGAGAGCCTAAGATTGCTTCAGGTATTCATTGTTGAGCTTCTTTGGCATAGCACCATCGCGACACAAAAATGGAAGCCCAACACAGATGGTTTTTGGCAAGATATAACTATTTGCTATATCTTTAAACCATTATTATAAATTAAACATCTACTAAGCAACTTCACTGAATCTTGTCAAAAAGCCATTTCAAATTTGTGTATTAAATATTATAACAAGCAATATTATAGCTATTATGGTTATTTGTTTAATATATTTTTATATTATGACTAGCTTATAGAATTTTAAAACTGTGATAATTCACAGAACTCTTAGTCTATATTGTCTGAATTTACTTTAAGATAAAAGCTATATTTATGTCCAAAAGACACAGAATAATTAATGATAAAATCAATTATTATTTATATGTAGATCATTAATGCCATTATTTTACAAATTATATGGCAAATTACCTTTTTTTATTATAAGTTAAGCCAACAGGGTATGGACATTATCAAAAGCTAAAAACAAGCAAATAAACTAAAAAATTAAATGAACAAAAAAACTCCCAAAGCAAGTGGTATGTAATAAAAAACTCACTAAAACCAACTTGACGTGAAACAGCAAGCCATTATCAAATCATGGCAGAGGGGAGGGGGTTTAAGCTTCTCACCTTTGTCATCTATGGAATTTTATTCAAGGTCTGTTACAAGGCAACAAAGGCTTAGCTTGTAGGAATCCAGCTGTTTAGGTGCTCTCTGGTGCTAACGCCACTGGATCCCACAAAAACTTAATTACTTTAATAAAAATTAACTTATAAAAAACTTGGGTTTTTATGAGTTTTTCACTAATAAGATGGGGTAAAAATGAAAATTGATCCCCTCAATATCCATCCAATCCATATTTAAACTGATTGAGGGTTGGGGAATTTGAGGATAGTTTTGGAATACCTTTGATGCACTACAAAATATGAAATATGTTAAACTCTCCTATCAGATCGTGGGAGATGTGAATTGCTTTTTTGAGAAATGATATGGGTTTTGGGGCAGAATGTACCCATTAGTAAGGTTTTAATGAACTTTAACAAATCACTACTAGGTAAATTACTTTCACCCTGGGGGACCTCCGCCAAGCCTAAAAAGGGGGTGGCCCCCACGTAGGTGTTTGGAAGACATGGTGGTGGTTGGGGGGAGTGTCTACTGATGGTTGCCCCAAGGTCTGTCATGTGATCAGGGAAATCTGACCATTCAAATTGTCATTAATTGCCCAAGCAGGTTTAAAAAAGGGATTACCCCAATTAACAGGGTTCCACCGTGAATTGGCCAGCGTCTTTTGGCCAATTTCCTCGACATTTTCATTAAATTCTCTCTTAATGGCATCAGAGAATCACAAATGGCTAATATTTCCCCTTTTCAGCTGAATTTGACCTAAAACATTATTAGTTTTTAGCTGCAAGGGAAAATGTCTGACATCATCTCCATCAAGAAAGTTGGGGGGATTATATGGACATGGAAATGGCCATGTATTCGATTAATGATGACATGAGTAGCTAGAGATTTGATAGAGAACTCATTTTCTCTCTTGTAGATGATAGTGAAGAGACCCTCCCAAATTGATCCAAGTTTACCACTTCTAGGAATGATGCACTTATGGTAGTACAACACCATGTTAGACACTTGGAATGTAGTTAGGGGGTTTGGAACTCATTGGCAGCCTACCCTTCTATTGTCACTGTTTTTGCTAAGTTGGTCATAGCTTCTAGTTGGAGTTGTATTTTGCACTGATCCAATCTTCTCATAACTTTCTCCAGTTCCTCAACTCTAGAAGAGAATACATCCTTAGCTAAGAAGGCAGGTATGCCTGGTTCCTAACCATACAAGACATGGAATGGAGACATTTTTAGAACTTGGTGATAGCTAATCCAGTAAGCCATAAGAGCACTATGCAAATATTGATCAAAGTGAAGAGGATCAGATGAGGCAAGCTTCCACAGAATGGAAACCAAGGTTCCATTTACTCTTTCCACATTTCCATTGGTGGAGGGGTTATACGGAGCTGAGAAAAGTTGATGTGCTCCCATAGATGTGGCCAGGATTTTGTCTACTCTGGAGGTGAAGTTCTTACCATTATTACAGAGTAGTACTTGGGGCAGCCGTGATGTGTGAAGATGTGTTGATGTAAAAAGGTGGCGGTGGCCTTGGCTGTTTGGGCAGGAAGAGCTAAACGGCTTCAATCCACTTAGTGAAGTGGTCAATAGCTACTAGGATAAATCTGTTTCCACTAGTAGACTGAGGAAGAGGGCCTACTATATCCAGCCTGATAATGTGGAACGGTTGTTGAGGGGTAGTGGGTTGATACTGGTATCAAGTCTTGGAACCAGATTGCTTCCTACATGTAAGGCAGGCTTTCAAGACGTCAACAGTAGATTTCACCATACCATCCCAATAAAACCGATCTTTAATCCATTCATAAGTTTTCTTTGACCCTCCATGACCTAGGGTGGAATGAGCTTTTAGGATATCAGGTACACATTCCAAGGGTCGAAGGTAAGGTAGTCATTTTTCCCCAATTGCTTATACAAGTTCCCATTTTCAACTTTATTGTTATGTGAGTGCCGGGCTAACATCTTCTGAACAGGCTCATCCTCATCCTATCATTCATTGGGGGTCATTAAGAGGTCATGTAACCTCTCTGCCTCACTATTATCCAAGTGAAGGTCTGGTAGCCAAGTCAACTCATCAACATTCAAGTAACTTGTTTTTGCACAATGTTCGATTTTCATGTCATAAGGCTGGAGCTTTAAAGCCCTGAGAGCTAGCCAACCAGTAGGATCCTTCATGTTTTGTAACCACTTTAAGGATGCATGGTATGTAACTACAGTGAAGGTGGTTCCATATAGAAAAGGGCGGTAGTGTTTTACAGCTAACAGAACAGCAAGGCATACTTTCTCCGATATACTGTGGTTGCGTTCCACCTTTGACAGCATCTTACTAAAATAGGATACAGGATGAACTACGCCGTGTTCATCTAATTGGGCTAAGATGTCACCAACGGCATAGTCTGAGGCGTCAGTGAACAAGATGAAAGGTTTATTATAATCTGGGTGCCGTAGGATAAGACGTTGTTGTAGTAGTTGCTTCATCTTATCAAATGTGGCTTTGTTTTCAGTACCCTAATAGAAAGTGGTATTCTTGGTTAATAGCTGGACAAGAGGCTCATTGAGTTGGGCGAACTTAGGGATGAACTGATGTTAATACCTCATCATCCTTAGAAATATCTGAATATCCCGCATATTTTTAGGGGACAGCATTTTTGAGATGGCTTTGACCTTTTCCTGCATGTATTTGAATTCCTTCTTGGGAAATGGAGTATCCAAGGAAATGCAATTTCCTTTGGAAGAAAATACACTTCAAGGGTTTCAACTTTATATTAGACTGAAGTAACCGCTAAATTACCTCCTTCAAGTGATCAAGATGTTCGTTAAAGTTTTTACTTACACCGTGGTGTCATCAAGGTAGACGATAACACAAGTTAACTTGAGGTCCCATAAAATGTGATCCATTGCACGCTGGAAAGAGGCAGGTGCATTGCACAACCCTTGAGGTAATAGTGTGGGTTGGAAGAGACCTTCACTACAGATAAGAGCGCATTTCTCCTGATTTTGAGGAGAGAGGTACATTTGCTAATTGGCACTGGCCAAGTCCATGGCGGAGAATTTATAGCCAGAGAGATGGCCCAGGGTGTCATCAATGCGAGGAATAGGATAGCTATCCTTCTAGTGAGGCTATTTTATTTATGGTAATCCATGACTATCTGATGTCCTCCATTTTTCTTTTTAATTAGTAATAGGGGTGAAGACTAAGGGCTTTGTGAAGAAACTATTAACCCCGCGTCTAATAACTGCTGGAGCTCCTTCCTCATCTGATGTTCCTCCATCTTTGACTTATGATAAGCTTTGGACCTTATAGGTTGGGCATCACCCACATCAATGGAGTGGCACCAGCCCTTCATGTGGCCATAGTCAGTTTCCAATTTGGAGAATATATCACTGTATTCGTCTAACAAGGTATTAACTTTTTCCAACTCCTCTGGAGTCAGCTTATCCGAAGCATGAACATTGGACAAGGTGAACACCATGTTGCTCATTGGTAAGCCCAAGTTCGCCATAGAGCCAAAGGATTGGATACGTTCAATGTCCTCTACTGGGATTAGGAAACCTCTGCCAATCTCCTGTTGTTTCCGTATGATCATGTCCTTCCTGGTGAGGTTTCCCAGTAGAATGGTAATTGGCCTCTGATAGGCTGGGTCTAGTATCCCAGGCAATACACGAGGCTCGAAGGGGCTAACGCCCTCAATACTTACGAGGTGCAACAAGCAATGGTGTGGGATTTGTAGTGTGAATTTAGTGTTGACCGCTCTTTGTTCACCAGGCTTAATCAAGACCTCGTCTGCAGCATAAAACGGTATACCCTCCTTAGCATCTACTGATTCAGGTTTTTTTTGTGTTACGCCCAGCAGTGGAATAAGGCAAGGGTATAGCTGAAAAGGGGTATTCAACCAAGCAAGAGTATTCATGCTTGCTGGGTTCATTATTGGATAATATTAAAGGGACTTCGTAGTTAAATATGAGAGGACCCCTTGCTTCAGGTTGATTATTCCTTCATACCCAATCATAGATTGAGTGCCGATGAGCATATCATATGCATTGTTGTCTAAAGCCACAGCATGGGATGATAGGATAAGCTTCCCAATTCGAATGGGAAGGGAAGAGTATGCCCCAATAGCATGAATATTGTTGGGTCAGCGGTTCCGAATTCTTGCGTGTAATCCAAGTCAGGTGCTAGCTTTATCTTCATAATCAGCTTAGTGGAGATCACGTTGACTGGGGAGCCAGTGTCCAGGATGACCACTATTCGGACTTTTTGAATGATCACTTCAACCTTAGTGAGGGTTCCTCCAAAGTTAGGTGACAAGGCTAAGACTTTCTTGAGCTGGTAAGTGGAGGTAAGCTTCTGAGCAGTCATGGGATATTTATCCATGATGGATTACATGGTATGGACCTGCTGAATAGGTCGAATCAAGCTAGATAGGAAGTGATCACCATTACTGGCAGTGTCAATAACTTTTGGGCATCCAAAAATTTGGCTGAGGTACGTTTCCTCAGGTATGGTGGTCTCATCTACTCCTCTAGCATTCAAATGATTAGGAACCCTTACCTCTGCGGGGCACCTAATATATAGTAACCAACATCGTCATAACCCCCCTCAGATTCCTCCCCAAGGGTATTCTCAACAACTGGAAAGGCCGCGATGGAGGTAGGAGAGGTGGCCAGAGGGGATGGAATAGCCTTAGGGCGTTCATTTACCAGCTTAGCTGGAGGGATAGGCACAGCAGCGTTAGAGGGATTGTGCGGGAAAATGGTTGTTACTACCTTACAGGGCTTTGATACATAAGAAGGAGTGATATCCTTTTTAAAATGCATTGAGGGAGCAGGTTTAGTAGGGATGAGGGACACAGCGTGCTCACTCTTCTCTCTTCAACAGGAGGAAACTTCTCAATGGTTAACGCTGAAGTTTTACCTCAGCGTCATTTATGTTGGCATATAAATGGAAGTTGGCCACTTCTAATAAAGCTTCTTAAAGGTCGCGGATGTTTTTAATATGGCGTTTTACTGAGATGATATGTCTGGCCTGAGAGGGAGAGAGGCTAGCCCAGTTAACAGGGCGGCGATAGCATCCTCAAGGGTAGGAATGTTATAGGTGGACAACCTTTGCGTGGCGAGGTAAAAGTGTTCAGCAAAGGCAATGGTTAATTCACCATCAAACATACTAAGGCGCTAAAAGTCTGTTTTTCCCGGTAAGGACTCTGCTTTGATCCAAATTTCAGCTAAAAGATCCTCCTTCATCTCTGCCCAGGTGTGCAAAGTGTTCTTGTAAAAAATTACCATCTCTTGTGCTAGGCGTCTTAAACAAAGGAAGGATGTGTTGCACCTTATGCTTATACGTTGCATTACACATGACAGCTTCATAAACATATAAGAAAGTAGCAATACTTCCTTCATAAGGGACAACTTTAACTGTAAAATATTGTTCTTATTGAACGCTGCTCAAGTTCTTTGAGATAGGATAGAGCGCTTGCCGGTGGTTTTTCCAGAGCAACTAGACGTGATTAAAGGTGAAGAGGAAAGTTAGGAGGGCTACTCACGTTTGAAGCCTCCGTTTTTGACAATTTTTGAGGTGTACAGGGGTCCCTATAGTGAGCACCAATTTGTAGGAATCCAGCTGTTTAGGTGCTCGCTGGTGCTAACGCCACTGGATCCCAAAAAAGCTAAATAACTTTGATAAAAATTTATTAATAAAAACTTGGGTTTGTATGAGTTTTTTTATTAATAATATGTGATAAAAATAAAGCAAACCCTTGATATCTGCTTGAATCATAATTAAACTAATTTTGAGGGCTGAGGGAATTTGATGATAGTTTTGGAATAGCTTCAACGCATTCCAAATTAGGAAATATGTTAAACTCTCCTATCAGATTGTGGGAGATGTGAGTTACTTTTTAGAAATGATAATTGGGGTTTTGAGGCAGAATGTACCCATACGGTAAGGTTTTAATGAACTTCAACCAGTCATCACTAGGCAAATTACTTTCACCCTGGGGGACCCCATCACACCTATAAAGGGGGTGGCCCCGCGTAGGTCTTTGGAATGACCTGGTGGTGGTTGGGGGAGTACCTGCCAATGGTTGCCCCAAGGTCCACTATATGGTATGGGAAATAAGACTGTTCAAGTTTTCATTAATTGCCCAAGCAGGTTTCAAAAAGGGGTTACCCCAATTAACAGGGTTCCACCGTGATTTGGCAAGGGGTCTTTTGGCCAATTTCCTTGACATTTTCATTAAATTCTCCCTTAATGGTATCAGAGCATTGCAAATGTCTGATATTTCCCCTTTTCAGATGAATTTGACCTAAAACCTTCTTAGTTTGCAGCTGCAAGGGCAAATGTCTGACAGTGCTTCTGAAGGATGTGTCTTAATGTTGTTCTATGGATGAAATAAAAGTTATGCCAACAAAGTGGCCATCATTAATATGGCCAGGTCATGTTCAACCTAGATGTGCCTCATGGAGATTGACAAAAGTGACACGATTTATGCATTCAATTATGGATTTGGGCCAAACTTAATAATGGAAGCGATATGAGTTAATTTTGTTAGAAATGTTGTAAAGCGCAGTGATTTTGCACTATGTGGGCTGTAAAAGTGAAAAGAAAGGTGTAACTAGAGTTTCTGATTGTTAATCTGTCTATTGCTGAGTGATAAGAAAATTCCATTACAACCATGGTTGCAATCCAATTTCTTATCTGTGAATATAATATATATCATTTTATATTTTAAGTTGAATTAAAATTTAGTTTGTCTTTTGCTCAACCAATGATGCTGAGATTGATAAGGCTCCTACGCCTAAACTATTTTTATAAAATTCAACTATAAGTTTGCTTTATACTTTATAAGGCGGCGTCTTCAAATTCCAGTTTGATCTATCCTGTTTCTTACACTGCGCTGCCCCAAATAAGATTACCTAATTTCATAAAGATTAACTTAATTTAGTATAAATTTGCAATGGCATAATTTTATTGATCAGTGTCAGATTAAGTAAACTAACCCCTCTACGCCATTAAAAAATATAGTGGTTTTAAGCAACTTAAGAAGACAACAAAAGAGAAGATAGATTGGCCACCTAACCTCAGTTGGGTGGGCAAGTAGCGAGTAGGCTGGTCAACTCATGAAATTTTACATTACACGTTGGTGAAAATTCTTTCTTTAATTTTTAAGAACTTACCTGGATTGCTCTTTGGTAGAGGAAATTCTCTAATAGATTATGATGAAAATAATACCAACACATATTTGAAAACGTTAATTTATTACAAGCAATAATTTTTCCAAACTCACATTTAATTAAGATGGAGGGACGGCAATTGTCCCAAAATATCCAACTATATTGCCTATCACACTGTATTGCCAATGTAGCCCACTCTCTCAGTGGGTGCTGATGATTTTTGTTGAGCCACTTGCATTAAATTAGTCATTTTTTCAAACTGGTTAGCCGCTAGGAATTTCAAATGATCTACTTCTTCTTTATTTGTAACTTCACATTATGGTTCCAAGAGTGTTAATCAGGTAAAAGCCTTGGAAGTAACCATAATGAGGATGCTCCTGAGCACACAAGAACTCTCATAACCATTTTAGACAACAGAAAGGTTAAATCTAGCTTTTTAATATAGCTATATTTGTCATTATAAGCATTATATAAAAACAACAATTTGAAACAGATTCTGTATATGACGTTACTTTAATGATATGATCATAGAAGTATATATAGTATCTGGGAAATTGGGTTTTTTGAAATAGTATTTGGTTAATATAAAATCAAGTTTTCCCACAAGGTGATGTTACATTTTCTGCTTGGTTTACGCCCGCAGATACTAATTATTTGATCAACCGTGATTTTCTGGGCTTCTTTCTCAAATTATATTGAGCTCTGGCCTACTTGTAAATGTGTGGCTTTTTCTCTGAATGCGTCTGGTGTTCTCATGTCCCTAGTGGCTGTTGCAGCTGCATGGGCAAATTGGTAGTATTGACTATGAAGTTTGTGAAATTAATCTTCTTCCCATTTTGGTATATCTGCATCACTAAGCTTTGCATAAAATAAAAAAATTTTGTTAAGTGGGGTTTCAATATTTCTCCTTTCATTGAAAGTTAAACCAAATGTATAAAAGAAGTCCCTCTGAGGCATCGTCCCTAATTTCATGTGCGTAGTCATCAGGGCCAGTTTTATACTTCATTTACTTTGACGTTATGCTGACTGGCTGGTAAATTATATCAATGGTCAGGGGGTATATATTGAACTCTGCCATTAGAGTTTCATTCCCTTTAAAGCCTATAAAAATGGCTTTATATTCTCATAAAATCTATTGCTCGCTGGCCAGGAAATTGTTTTTTGGTTGTTTTATGCCAGCTATAATATTAGTACCATTAATAGACATATTAGATTAAAAGTATTCAGGAAGGGTAGTTTCATAGACGAGAAATTAACCCCTTTAGTTGAGCATTTCTCAACCTTACTCTTCCCCAAAACAAGAACTAGAAAAAACTTCAAGTGCCACATGTGGACTCTAAATATAAGTGTTATGGTTAGTCATCCTCAATAAAATACTTAGTTCCTCTTCTCATAACAGCCACAGATCCCATCCTGATGGCTTGTAACTTCCCAGGTTATCCTCTGCGCATATTGCAAAACACTTTCTGTCCCACCTTGAATATGGGCACTTGGTCTTTTGTCACTATCATTGGTAAACTCTTCCTGAAACTTCATAAATTGCTACTGACATTCATTAAAATTTTGACTAACTACTCACTAACTCTTCCTAGTATCATCTGGAACGTAGAATCTTCCTATATGCATCCATCACTGGAGCTAAAACCTTAGTAAGGTGGCTTCTCTTCCATATAGCGCCTTAAATGGAGACATGCCAATAATCCTATAGTAACTTAATTGGTAAGAGAAATAGGACAATGACAAAAAGGTGATTATTTGGATCCATGGCTAACTGTAATCTCTTTTAAAATGGATACAAGGGTTCTGTTGGCTGTTTCCATGCTTCTTATAGTAGATGGTGTATATGGCATGGTGAACTTCTGTTTGACTCCTATTAAGTTCATCAGGTGTCTCACAACATTTATAAATGTACCGTCCATTGTCATAAAGGAGTAGACGAGGGCATCCATGGCATGTGATGAATTGGTGTTAATCAAACCCCACAATAACTCTTGCAATAAACGCCTTGACCGCAATTTCTTATGTCTATTAAAGTAATCTATCATTACAATAAATTGATTCATACTGTATGACATTAAGAATATTCTAACAAAGTCAATGGAAAATTTGTGAAAGGGCACGCTTGAAGGGACAGGATGAAATTCATTCTTCAGCAGAGGCTTGTATTGGGAGCATTCTATGTAGAGCTCCAAAATCTGACTGATATCATTCAACATGGCTTCCCATATAAATCTTTCTTCATATGGTATGTCTTCTGTAGCCATCCGTGGCCTAATTGGCAGTGTCCTTCCAGAACTAGTGTTATTTATTTACTTGTATTCGTGTTAGGTAGCCATATCTCCTATTCTTGTTTTTATATCTATACAACTCAAAATCACGTCGCTCTGGAATAGTTCTTCAGTATCTTCTTGACAGCATTTTTTTCTTCGTTCCATTTCTCCTATGGTTTTTCTATAAGTTAATAGATCTTATCTCTCTCATGTGCTTGAATATGGAAGTTGAGCAACTTTAAACAATCCTTGTTCAGGTGCTTTTCTACTGCCTGGTTCATGATATTAAAATATCATAGTCTTGCAGCTGGATAGCTCATATTGCTAGTATTCCATCTGGATTCTTCATGTTCTTTAACCATCTCAGAGAGGCATTATTTATAATAAATCTTGGAGTGCATGCCATATATGTAAGGTTAGAAGTGGCATACTGCTCTGATCACTGCTAAGCACTTTTGAAATTTACCGTGTAGTAGCGCTCTGCTCTGGTGTATGTCATAGAGAATAAATCTATAGGTGGTATACTCCTTTCTTTTATAACTGCGCTAAGATTACGCCTAATTTCATATTAATAACATTTGTGTAAACATAGAAGGTATAGGTTAAATTTGTGTATATAAGGATCAGGACTTACATTAATTTATGCTCTAGTTTAAGTCAACTTGTTTTGTCCATAATTGGATAGTATTTCCTTGATGAGTATTCATGTAAGAAGCTTGATGATGTACACAAAGTTTACCAAAATGTGCGGTAGTAACCCACCATTCCCAAGAACCCCTGGACATCTCATACGCACTTGGGTGAACAAAATCTTGGGAGATGTCTTCAACCTTCCTTTACTAGGGCATGACTTCTCTTCAATTCACTTTATGGTCGAGAAATACAACTAGCTCATCAGAGACAAGCACTTGCCTATCTTAAGTTTAAGTTCTCTCTTAACCAGGTAACCTCCTTCATGTGTGCCAGATGATCCTTGAGCATCTTTCTGAACAAACTTATATTATCCAAGTAAATAAGAGCACTTTCTTCTAAGATATTTAATTCTGATCCATTACGTGGGATGTAGATAGGGTGTTGCACAAGCCATGCGCATACATTTTTGGTTCAAACAGGCCTTGAATGGTGACAAGTCTACACTTCATTGGTCTTCTGGTGACAATTCCATCTGTTAAAACTCACTTGCCAAGTCCATGGCTGAGAAGTAGTACAATCCTCAAAGCTATCTTAAAGTTTTTTTGATGCGTAGTTAGTTAAAAAATCGTTCTTCATCAGGTCGTTCAATCTTTAGTAATTTATGACTATGAATTGAATTCTAACCTTCTTTTTAATTAGCAGTAGGAGCGATGTCCATAAACTTTTTTAGGGGATTAAATATCATGCATTCATAAGTTTCTGTATTTCTTTTATATGACTTATTTTCTACTCTTGGAAAAGTGGTAATGCTTCAATCAGAAGGATATAGTACTTTCAGTGTCAATCCTCATAACTCCTCCCTTGCACAAGTCAGAATCATTAGGTCTATGCTCAAAGTATCCAAGTATTGATCCAAGAGTTCATTGTGTTTATTCTTCCTGGGTAGATGGCTCTTAAGCCCAATTTCTTTGATGCTGGCAATACCGTAAACTTATTCATGTTATTGTGGCGGTAAAGCTTTGCTTTTCAATAGTTTGACCCTTCTTGATCTTTCAATATGCTTAAATAATGCTTCTAATGAGGAAATCTATACTGGGAAGGTAGAATCGTAGAATTCAGGCATCACACGGGTTTCTGTTCTCTGATTCCTTTGAGGCAAATAAATTTTAAGCATTTTTTATTCAGGGGTATTTATGCTAATATTAACCAACATGACCTTCTGATCTCCTGGATGTAAATTCATCTCTCCGTTGGTGTACAAGGATATACCAGACACTTCTTATAAAGTTAGAGGTAACTGCTATGTTCCTGTTGTATTCAGGGTATAGCTGAATGGATAATGTAACAATCTGTTTTGACTAGGCATACTCTCTTCTTCTGCTCCTTATCCCCCTCATCTTGAAATACACGTGGCATCTGGTAGTTGAGAAGAATGACTGAACTTTGATTAAAAAAATAATTACTACAAAAAAACTAGGAACTGTGTTCCTATGAGAAAATTGTAATGTAGTTCTTAAGCACCACAGCTAAGAAGACATGGCAATGCGTCCTTATCACAAGTGTTACGAAAAATAGGCTACTAGTAATTTACTTGACTCAGGCATGGCATTCTGAACTTGTCTTAGTAATTTATGTCTGAGGCAAACTTCAATATCTTCGTAAGCTTAGAAGACATAGTGTTAACTGGATCACCAGTATCCAGTAATGCCAAAACTTTGATTTTGTATATAGTAACTTCCACTTTTGTAATACTCTTGTTAAAAGTAATTCCCGTGTTAAGAATCTCATTGGCTATCTAAATTAATCCTCAAAAATCAAATAATAAAGAATGACTCTTTTCAAGACTTTGGTGACTAGCAATATTTAGGTGAATTTTTCTTAAACGTGGTTTCAATATTATTCTTTCCATCAGTGATACTGTCAACGATCAGAGCGGCCTTAGAAGCTTGAGCCAGGTAAAACTGTTCAGTAGGCTCAAACTTCTCTTGGTTAGGTCTGAGGCAGGCGGGCACAACCTCTTCACTTGGAGCTCCAAAAACATAGTAAACTGAATCAATATATGACCCAAAATATCTTCGTTGTTTCCATTAATGTGGTGTATGACCTAGTTAACTAATCCTCCAACCTCCTATTTAAGTTTCTCTTTCATTTTTTACTTTACCTTATGGAAACATATTCAAAAAGCTCTTAATACTGACAGTTTTTATATTTAAACTTAGCGGAATTTGGGTACTTTTGTTCAATTGGGATGTAAGCTCTATCCTTAAGCTTATCATTGCACTTTGAGCAATGTAAACATCCTTTTTATCAGGGTGGCGTTTCTGATGATTCAGATGGTTCTTGGTGTCTTGACTTCTTCTTATATGATGCTTTAACGTCAATAAAGGCTCTTTAATGGCCTTTAGAGATTAAGTGGGTTTCAAAGACAAAATCATGTGCATCAGGAATTATAGACGTAATTCCAGCAAACTAAGAAAAATGGTTTTTGCAGTGACTAGATATAAACCTCTAAACGTCAAAAGATGTTGTGCCTTAAGGTAAAACTGGTTTATGATGTTCAAATTAACTAAGACTTCCACATTCTCATGGTGAGAAATCCTTGATTCATATTTTTTGCCCTGTGCACTACTGATCTCCATGACAAAAATCTCTTTAGTTTCAGCCCAAGTGATAGGGGCAAAGTGTATCTCCAGGCACCTACCCTGCTTCTCAGCTCATACATCCATGTACATTACGAGATTTTTATTTTTCCCAGGTTCCTTCCATGCTTTTTTCGTAAAACTGAAGAAATCCGGCTATAGTTTTCTTTCCAGGAGTGAACTTAATTTTGAATCATGGGTGGATATTGGAGCCTACTTCAGGTGCAATCTGATGTGTTGGGTGTACAAATATCACTGGTGTATTATGCCTGGTAATGCGTCCTTCCAAAGTAGGCAACAGTCTAAGAGATGTTAGACGTCACACTTACTTGGTCTCCACGTCCTGCTTCAAGTAATCTAACTGGTTATTATGGCTTTCCAATTTGATAAAAATTATGTTAAGGATCTGTATTGACTTATTGTTTTCAGTATCCAAGAACTTATATTCTCTCTAACTTGTGTATCCAGCTTCCTAGTTCTTTTTCTGTGCTAATGAAGATCAGACTATACTTAGCTCAATAGTCAGAAATTTACACGCATGCACATCTCAATTATCATTCTTTATATACTCTTCAGTGTAAATCTTCTGATATTACTTCGCCATGGTACACTTCTATTGTAAAGTTGTAAAACTCTCTGCTATTACTTATCGATGCCCCCTGTAGTGAGAACTAGTTATTGTCAAAGTAACCTGTACTCTCATAGAATTCCAAGGATATTAGTTGAGCCATTTGCAATATATTTTTTATTTGTTCATAGAGTGCGCCACTAGTTGATTTGGAGGGTCAACTTTTCTCTATATGGGACTTTTTCTCGTGATTCTAAGCATGTCAAACTGCATTAAAGCCTTGTAAATAAATATAATTTGGCTGTTCCTGAGCTCACTGGAACTATTTCAACCTATGATGAAAACAGGAAGGCTAAGTCCAAGCCTTTATTTAATATAGCTATAATTGTCTTTAATAGCGTCAGAAAGAAAATGACAAAAATGAAGGTAGATTCTGTGAAAAACGTTACTCTATTGATATGATCATAGAAAATATATATAGTATTTGTAAATTGGGGTGTTTAAGAAAGATATGATACATTTTATATTAGATAATTTTTCATAAGGCGATTGTAAATTGCTGCTTAATTTGCCACATAAAGTCTAATTCTTTGATCCTCTGGGATTTTCTGGGCTTCTTTAAAAAATATAAGAAGCTCTGTCCTGCTTGTGAATTCGTGGCTGCTGCTTTAATTGTTATTAACGTTTTAGTGAATCTTGTGGCTTTTGCAGTTGCAAGAGTACATTGATTTTCTCAGTCAATAGAGCTTGAAAAGTTTACCTTGCTTCCAATTTTGGTAATATTTGCATCGCCAAGCTTCATAAAGATGAAAACTCTTGTTATAATGGTTTTCATTATTATCCTATCATTGGTAGTTGACCCCAAAATATAGGAAAAGGTTACTCTAAAGGCTTCATATGAAAAATATGTGCACATAGTTGTTGGGGCTGGTAATTATACTTAATTGTACTCTAATGTAATGCTTTCCAGATGGTAAATTTATGTCAGCAGTCAGGGGATATATAACGGCCTCTGTTGTCAACACTTTAGTCCCTCTAAAGCCTATAAAAGGGGCTTTATATTCTCATAAAATATTTTTCGCTGTCCAATTTAATTAGAACTCAATAGCTATTCTGACTACTGAACCACTAGTAACATCAATTGTTATATTAAATCAAGGGTTTTCAGGAGAATTTTCCATAAGTTGAGGAATTAACCTCTCTAGCTGAGCATCTCTCAAAACACTGATTCCATTCCCCTCCGCTGTTCTAGGGGTTGAGTTGGGATATGGCATATAGACTGCTGGCAGCTGAGGCCTCTTGCACCCGCTAGGATACCTCCAGGTGAAGCATTGATGCTTTCTGTGACCTCTGAACTTCTGTATGGTATTTTCGCTATCTCTCATTGTATAAAGGTTAACCATCATATCTTGGGCCTTAAGTTGCACCCACACTTGGGGGAGCCAAAGGGGATCTTTTTTAGAGAGAGTAATGTAAGACTTTTTTCTTTAGTCACACTTTCCCTAATGCTGAGTTCTAAGAAATTCATCATAGTGATATTTTCATTCTGATATCTGATCTTAATAAACTGGAAATTTTATTTTTTTATTTTGTTAGAATTCTTCTGTTTTGTTCTTGGCCAGCCATTAATGAAGGTTTAGTTATGCTCCTACGCCTAACTTATTCTAGTAAATCTACATTATAGGTTTACTTAATAGTTCTGGGGCGGCATCTTCCAACTCACATTTTAATTCTATCTTTTTTGCTTCTGCCATGTTGCCTTTAAATAAAGTCACTTACTCACTTGAAAATAAATTAACTAATTTTAATCTAAATTCACAATAACATATGTTTGTTTATATGTGACATATTAAATAAAGGAATTCCTCAACACTTTTGCTAACTTTGGTGGTACGTAAGCAACTCAGGAAGACCCAAAGGAGAAGATGGCTTGACCAATGAATTTCAGCTAAGTGGGCTAGTAGTGAGTATGCTGTGTGACGCCTGAGATTTCAACCCGCATTTTTGAAAAAATTCTTCTCTTAAATTGAAAAACTTACCTAGCTCGCTGTTTAATAGAGGAAGCTATCTTACAGCGTGTGGTTTGGTTTACTGAAGCAACAATTTGAAACTTGGGGGTTTCCATGCGTTAAAGAAAGGGGGGTCAAACTAATAGCCAGAAGTGCAACAGACTTGGTGACAGCCTTTTGGAGGGGACAACATTAAACTGATCATAATGCCTTGATAGAGATTTGGTGGCCAAATTGGAATGATGCAGCATGAGGCTGAAGGGAATAATGGCGAAAAGGAAATGAACACACTGATCACTATCTAGTAGATGTTTAAAATGGAGAGATTCATTTTATCAAAGAAATGAAGTCACCTTTTTTAGTTACACCAGGTAATAAGGCCCAAGGATTGTGGTTATAGCAGAAAGATTAGAAGGGTTTATGACAAATTAATAAATTGGAATATATTGTCTATTTTTAAAAAGGTTACAGATAAAACTATCCATCACAAGTACTTTATTCTTATAATCTAATATATATAAAAATATAAGATATTATAGTTCCTTGTCATTTACTTTATATAAAATATAATTTCTAATAACATTAAATATATTTACACTAAAAGAGATGTAACTTACCTAATAATTTTTTAGATTAAATAGTTATTAGAAGGATAACCTTAGTGCTTACACTTTAACAGACAAGTTCTTTTTCAATAAATGAAGAAGGAAGTGGTTAGGGCTAACCAGATTAAGTCTATAAAAATTAACTCCTGAGAGCAAACAATTAAACCTCATTTCACAATAATGTGAGGTTACAATTAAATCTCAATGGTCAATAGAATGCTTTTCCTAATAGAGCCCTTGTTACCATGACAAAGTAAACAACAACGTAATTAATCATCTTAATTCATACTCTTGATCTAAGTAAAGTTGATTAGCTAGGAAAGGGTTTCCTGGTTATAATTAATTACTAAATTTTGTAAACTGAGATAATCTAGATAAGTTTCTATAGAAGGAACTTTAAAAGGATATGAAATAAGGGAACATTATCATTTATTTCTTAAATAACTGGATATTTTCTTTGAGGTGGGCTAACCTGTGGATAATACTGCACTGATGAAGGATAAAAGGGATTCAAATTAATGGGAAAGGAGGATAAAACCCAGAAAACCTCCATGAGAAGAGTATGATAGGCCAGGAACTCCATGGACCGCCTTGCTATTTGGTATAACTGATTATAGAATGGTGCACAACGTTAACACAGTCAATAATTGTCACCTACCCAAAGTTCATCTACCAAGATTTAATTGGGGAAGCAGTGGTATAAGGTCCATATTCTATTACTGGAGTAACATCCCCCTTATTCCTTAAATAAACACAGTGAAATTTGGAATAGGTTTTTTTTAATTTTTAATATTAATTTTGGAAGCATCCAAGTTTAAGTCATAGGTTATAAAACTACAACTTTTAAATTGTATGCAATTTTTTGAGATATATAAATTAAACCTTCCATTGCATGAAACTAGAAATTATGAGTTAATAAGATTTATGCTTATTTGGTTGTCCTTTTATATGGTATACTTACCCACGGATTAGCTTGTTTTGGATCTACCCACTCTACCAAATTTATAAAAGCAATATTAATTTTGTTCATTGTTAGGACGTCCATTTTAACCCATGAGCGCAAATAGGGATTTTCTTAGATTATAGTACGACGTTTGAAAACTCTTGTACCATCAAGTTAATTTTTTTGAATCAAAATACTAGCAAATTATATGAGAACATAGACACATAATTCAGACTTCATGTTAATTCCTTAATGGCTTAATGCTTCCACTTCACCAATAGCTTATAGTGTCCTCAACCTAACTTACTTTCCAAAATCTCAAACCTCAATATTCAGTTTATAATGAGAGGGAAAAATGGAGTAATTTTTCCAATAAGAGCTGAATAGCATAAATGGGAATTATTACATAGTTATGTCTCTTAACCCTTCTGGAAAGGACATTTAGAAAGCTTTAGGGTCCATTTGGTGGTTATCCTGTATGGCATAATCTGGACCAGGCTAGATTTTGTGATATAGAGCCTTGGTGTTAAAGTTTTGTGAATGTATAAAAATATATTTTCCAACTTGATTCTAGTAATTCTCGCCTTATCTGCCTTACATTATTAAAACTTAACATCCAAATATATTTTGATATTTCATTAGTTGAGTAAGTTACCAAGTTATTTTTTCTCATCATTGGAAGTGTTGTAACCTCTCACTAATAGTTATTAAAAGTAAGGGTGATGTTCTTTATTGGCACAGAGTGGAGACATTCTAATTGACCCATGGATTTGATTGTCATATAAGTATTATGCCAATTTTATCCAATACCTCAAGACCATTTGGCACTTGGATAAGTATATTTAAGGTATTGTTCAAGAAACTGTTTGACAATCTCCATTTGTTTATCTTACAGTGGTTATATACTGAGGATACACTAAATTAATCTCAATAACTGCCAGGAAATTGTTCTAAAACTTTGATATGAACTGGGGGACATGGTTGTTAGAAAACCATTTTTTGCGACAGTGGACTCTGCTAGTTGGCAGGCCAACCAGTATGAAGACTGGTTGACCCTTGCAGTTTCACCTTAGATGATGGGGCCACTAGTGCTGGCTGACCCCTTGGCATGTCACCCGCACCATTTGGGAATCCCCCAGCCTAAACCCCAAACCATAATATTAGATTTAAGCTTAAATAAAAGGTAAATTAGGCAAAGGGGTATGTTTATTGAGAGGGAAGTGCCAGGTATTAATGTTTAAAAAAGGGCTACAGCGCCCATAGCCGACCTATCAGCTCATTGCTAGTTCTTACAGCTAACCACTCTATCTCCTACTGCGCTTCTCTCTTCACTGGCGTCAACCCTCTCGCCCCATCCTTTCTGATGTCTGAATTAGTTTTGAACTCACCTCAGCCTTGAGTTGCTAGTGAGCCATATAATTTAAAATATTAAATTATTTTCAAATTTGGGTTTAACTTTTGAGTCGATTATTATGCGCCATAAACCATTTTGTTGCTTGCTTTAACTCAGAATATTTTGTCATCTCGATAACATCATGTTTTGACTCTTCTTAGTCAATCTTTGGGGTATTTCCTTTTAGGCGAACGATGGGTATAATATAAGGTGCCAGAAACAACCTCGTCCACCTTGAACTCAGAATTGTCAGGCTCTGCTAACATATAATAATTAAACCAATTGGATCATCCTTGGCTATTAGTCGCCAGTGGTCCTTATACTAATTTGGGGTCATCAAAAGGCCCACTGGAACCTATCTTCAAATCTTGGCAGAATACTTAGATTTGGCTCAACCCAATTTTGGGGCAACTACCTAGATATCATTTAAACACCAAAAGATCCAGTCAATAAGCCATTCCACCGGGGCTGTCCTTTTTCATCCTAAATATTGATCAATAGTTGGAATATACATCTGAATAATTTTCTGACATTCCAACCACCTAACCAGATGGTATTTCTCCTACTTTCCAGCTTAGTGTGGGGCAGGCGTCCAGGGCTTGCCCCTCCCCGCCACTAACAATTGCCAGAATCCTCACCTCTGGTTTGGGGTCACACCAATGTGCTCTTCCTCTCCCCAGCTGAACTAGTGGCACATCCCCACCACCTCCTCACCAACCCGTCAGCTACTCTGGCACCAACCAGTAGAACACCCTGTAGTGAACACCACTGTCAGAAAATTGCTTTTCCGGTGACAGTGGACTCTGCTGGTTGCAGGCTAACCAGTATAAAATTTGGTCAGCCATTGCCATTTTGCCTTTGGCAACAGGGCCAGCAGCACCAGCTGAACCCTTAGCGTAACCTTCTCCATTTGGAGATCCCTCAGCCTAACCCCAACCAACAAGAATAGAATAAACTTAAACCCAAAAAGGGAGATTTCATTGAGAGGGAAGCACCAGGTATTTATATCTACAAAAGGGCTGCTGCGCCCATTGCTGACCTATCAGCTCATAGATGGTTCTTACAGACAACCACTCTCTCTTCTTCCCGCTGCGCTTACTTTTTTCCTGGCGTTGACCCTCTTACTCTATCCTTCCCAACAACCAAATACTAGTTATGGCTCATCCTCAGCATTCAGAGCTGGTGAGCTGTATAATTGATAATATAAATAAATATCAAATCTGAATTTGACTTAGTAAATATGTGCTAGAAACATCTTCAGCTGCTTAGTAAACTAAAGATTTCTCAGCTTCTCACTAAAAACACATTTTTCCTTGTTGTAGCCAATCATTTGGGGAATTGCCTTCCCTAGATGTCATTCAATTATTACCTTAGGTTCCAGAAACATTCTTAGCCACCTTGAACTTGAGATTTTCAGTTTCTTCTGACATTTAATAATTAAATTATAAGGATCAACCTCAGCTACTAATCACTGGTGATCCATATACCCAATTGGGGCCATCAATTGGCTCCGCTCTATCCTAACTTACAATCTTGGCTAATTTAATTGATTTTTGCTTATCCTTTTTTTGGGGAGCAACTACCTAGCAATCATTTACATAACCCCAAAATTTAGTCAATGAGCCATTCTGCTAAAATTTGACCATTTCATCTTCAATAAAAATAAATTATTGGAGGAATTCATCTGGTAAAAGTTCTGACAAATAATAGTAAAAGAAAAACAAAAAATTGAATTAAAAATCAATATATATGTATAAAAACAAAATGCTCAATTTTTTAATAATAAGCAATGTAGAAATACTATTGTTCAACTGCCTCAGTATCAGCTCGCCTCCTCTATTCTTATGGCGGGATTTCAGCTTAGGACGTTGGGAGCCACAGTTCTTTTGATTCCGCCGCTTTGTAGGTGGCTCAGTTTCCTGAGGACCTTCAGGGACTGGTGGGGGAAGTGGAGGTTGCGCCATTGGAGGGATAAAGTCAGTATTTCACCAAGGAAGATGCTCCAGCATCAGGCGGAGAGGGCATGGCAGATGGACTGTGGGAGGGAGTGAACTTTTTATCAAGGCTGAGGTTGACCGCTTCTAGGAACAAAGGGCCTCTGCTCCGCTCACCACGCCAGTGCAACTGAGCCACAAGATCGCCAAAGTGCACATGCAATGATGCCAAATGGCCAACTAATTTGGGAATGGGCACCTTACTCAGGACGGTCATGGCAACTACCTCAGACAACTCCTCATAGCTAGAGTATGTTAAAATTGGGCAAAGTGGTTTTTCTTGAGGGCACTCACAAATGTGGCATAACATACTCAAAAGAAAGTGCTGGGGCTTGAAGGGCCAGTTGTTGAGACATTGAGTGAATCAGATGAACAGTTAAAGAAGCGTTGCTGAAGACTTATCATCCATTTAAGGAGGGGTAATGTTGGAAATTTATATGACTGGATTCTAAGCCTAAACTACAAATGATGTACATTGGTTATACATCAGAATCGAGGTACTAACTCTAATAGTTACCACAATTTGATATGGACAACGCTAAGTAATTTGACCTCAGTCAAAATATGGAGGTTCATCAAAACTCCCAATAATGAGATGAGAATGATGGATATTGGAGAATCTGAGTAGCTGCGCAGATGGGCTGAAAATCAGCTAGAGAGATGAGTGTACAGGAGAAAGACAAAGTCAAAAGAGGGTTTTAATAACATGTTGCGGATTCTAAGAAAATGAGGTTGGAAAATACAATAGTGAATGCTGCCGTTCTAAATAAAAGTAGTATGCGCTTGAGCCTTTGGCTTCATTATTTAGCTTATTTTAATTGTTTGAGTGACAACGACCTTCATATCGTCTTCCTGTTGCATTAGTGGGAACCCCTCCTGTGCAACTATTCAGCAAATATCTACAAATTCCGCCATATTTTACAACAAATATAAGGGGAAGTTTTGTAGTAGTTTCAAAGCAATTAGTGAAAACTTGCCAAGCCAAATATTCTTTTTAGCAACATCAATTTTTTGAACTCATCCATATTCTATTACATTAAATCTGGTGATTCTCCGGATTTTCAAAACTACTTCCGCTGTATTTTCAGCTGTTTTAATGACATTTGCTTCAGACCTGACTGGCAAAGGAAGAAAACATTTAAAACAAATGACCTTGAGAGGGCAATGGTGTCCCTCAAGGGTTCTGGCTTTGATTCCAGTGGCTTAAAATGCTTATCCATAGTTGGCGGTCTATCCCAGATAAAATGTCATTAACCTTGACATCACCCTTCGCTCTTGATTGAAGTTCCACTCTGACTGAGAGAAAATTGGCCATGGCAAAGTTCTTGTGGGGAATTAATAGCTTCATAGTGGGAAAGGATGCTTGAGTGGCGATGTTTACAGCACAGGAAATCCTTTCTTGTAAGTTTCATTTTGGCTCCTGAGTGCTTGAGCAGTCTATGTGTGATAACCAGCTGTTCTTAACTTCATCATAGCCTTTCCAGGATACTAAATACTTGAGGCGACATCAGTATAAGCATGATGTAAGTCTTTATTCTCATATTGGGGCTCACTATATATATCACTGGTTCAGGGAGGGAAGGCATGTGACCCTCAAAGGGGGTCAGGAGGCACTTATGAAGGGTGCTGAACACTTTGATGGAAGTGGGTATTGAAACTTTGTAAGCTGACAGGCCAAACTTATATGATCTTGAAGGGTCCAACATGCTTTAAGCCAAACTTACAAAGTGCCATAAGTGTAGATTCTTACCATTGAGAATGACCATGTAACCTGCTTTATTCTGGGCTTTGCGGCGCTTGTGGTCAGCATATGCTTTGTAGATTCTAAAAGTGTCGACAAGATGATCCTTTACTGCCTGGTATTTGACTCTATGCTCTTTGGCACGCTCATTAGCACAGCTGTGGACTCTAGCCATTGACTCAGGCTGAAGCTGAGATTATAGCTTTAGTTTGCAAAAAAGGGGACGTTCCTGTTGAAGTATTAGTGAAAATTATTATAGGCTAATTGCATTAGTGGAAGATGAGATGCTAAATTATTTTGTTTTAGCATGGGAATAGCTATGCAAGATTTGTTACAAACCATGGTTCACTCTCATGTCTGGCCATCTGACTGAGGTTGAAAGGCTGTGTAGTGTTATGAAAAAATCACTAAGATGAATAGTAAGGCTTCCCAGAACTAGGAATTGAAATGAGGGCCATGACCGCTAATATCTCCTTTGGGAGGCCATGTAGAAAAAAAATTGTTCCGCGGAAAAGGCTGCAGTCTGGAGAGAGGTGATTGCATTATCACAAGGGACAAAATGGGACACTTTGGAATAACGGTCCACTTCAACCATCACTGCATCATATCCCCGGGACAATTGAGTTTCATGATGAAATTGACGGATACTAATGTCTAAGGGCCTTCCTCAGCTTAGAGGGTATAAGTAGGCCAGAGCTCTTTAAGTGACTTGATTTTGGCTTTTTGCACGTAAGACAAAACTTTGTGAATTTGACCACATCAGTGACGATGCCTTCCTGCTGTAGGAGCGTCAGACCAACTCAAGCGTCTTGACCTTGCCAGGGTGGCCGGCAAAGGGTCATGGCTTCACGGATCACCTCCTCTCTCAGGAGTCTATTTGGTACTCAGCACTTGCCCTAATGGAGGATGACCCCATCCATTAGCTGGTAGCCCTTGTCTAGGTGTTCGCCTTTTTGGAAGGCTTGCTTGATCTTAAAGTAGTCTGCTTACAAGGGCTGAGGCAATATAACAAAGGCAGGGGTATCATTATCTTCTTCCAAGGCTCCATCATGAGCAGATTGGGGGGCTGCAAGTGCGATCTTCTTTACCTGTCAAGCTTAATCAACACCTGAGTAATATGGTTTTAACTAGCGCTGGATCAGGGCAAAAGCAGGGTTCCGTGATAGGGCATCTGACAGCAAGTTCTGGGTACCATAAGGAAGTCATATTGGAAGTTGAACACTAATATAATTTTTCAACAACATAGACTGGCGAGACATCAGCTTTTTGTGGGATTGGCAGTACATCAAAGCCTTGTGGTCAGTGTGGACGGTAAAGGGCCACCTAGAAACATGCAAATGGTAGCGCCAGTACTGTGTCACCTTAATAACGGCTATCAATTTATTATCATAGATTGTGTAGCTAAGTTGCGCCAGGGACATTTTTTTCTAGAAGTAAGCAATGGGATTCTCCACTCCGTCTTCCCCTTCCTGCTGCAAAGCTGCTCCCATTGCAAAGTTGGAATCATCAGTTGCACCAATAAAAGAATGACTTGGGTCTGAGTGTGCTAGAACAGGACTGATCAAAAGTCTGTACTTAATAGCGTGGACTTGGCGTTGCATTATGTGGTCCAGCTGAGAATCTTTTTCCCATATGCGGTGTAAAGAGGGGCAGCGACTTCATATAGCTGAGTGGATGAACTTCTTGAGAGAGTTTCAAGTCCCAATGAAAATGCGTAACTTTGTAAGTTATGAGGGGTAGCCCAATCACGGATGGCTACTTCCTTAGTAGAAACATCATATGGCCATGTTAGAAGATAATGTTTTCTAAGAACTCTAGTTTGGATTGAAAGAGCTCGCAATTGCTAGATTTAATAGTAAGGTTCACATGTGCTATCCGCTCCATGAAAGTTCAAGGTGGTAGCGTGTGACTCTTCATCTGGGGAGCATACCAAGATTTCATCCATGTAGGCTATAGCACAGGATCCCATTAAGCTTCCCAGGACATCTTCAAAGAACCTTTGAAAACAGGCAAGTGCGTCCTTCGAACCAAAATGACATGACCTTTAACTAAAAGATGCCTTTCTGGGTGTGACTGGCGGTCATTACTCATGACCTTCCTTAATAAGAATCTGGTTGAATGCGCTTAGGCAACCCGACTTGCTAAACACTCAGGCCTTCTCTAAATGCGGGTGATATGTTGCTCCACAGGGATCAGGTGTGGGTTAGGTACTATAAAGTTGTTCAGATACCATTGTCAACACAGGGGCAAAAGAGACATCTAATTTTCTTAGCAAGAAGAGGGGAAAACAAGAGAAGGTTCTTTATTTGACCTTTAAAGAGAATATCGTAAACCTAAACGTCAAAGGCGGCCTCCTCTCTCAAGGACAGGAGGTAGATGGGAGAGGAAATCTTAAGAGGTCAATGGTCATCTTAATCTCAAAGTAAAATTTGGTGTGCTCAGAAAGTGGATGAGCCTAAGAGTATCAAACATGTCCTCTTAACTTCTGATACACTCAGGCAGGATAAATCTTAGAGCTGGGTGGTGATTAGTCGAATTCAGGTTAGGCTTACCTTAGAACAAAGCCCCAGATTCTATTTAACGCAAGGGCGCTTTAATCAAGGCAAGGGGTGGTAACTGTAATTTTCTTTGGAACTTTGAATAGTAGAAACCACGATATTTGTGAGGATGTCAAAGCGTCGCCTCCAACCTACACTCAGAATATTGGGGTACAGAGGATTTTTAAACATGGAGAAAGTCTCCACAGAGTTTTCATCGCCTGCAACAAAGGGAACACGGTAAATTACTCTGTAGCTGGGGATAACCTGAGATGTTTTACCCTTTACAAACTGTCCTACCCTAAGGGAAGGTCTAAGACTTCTGCGAGCTCTTAAGCAGATGATGTTATCATTAGCACCAATGACACCAAGGTGAGCGCTTAGAAGTCCCTTCCAGCAGAATGAAGGTGCACATGAACAATAAATACGCAGATGAAGATTTATTAACTGAGGAGCCAAAGTATGACAAAAGCTCCAAGTCCAGCAGGGAGGAGTAGGTGAGAGTATACTAATATAAATTAACGTAGTAAGACTTCATATTTCCAGTGAGCTGCCCATGGAACGTAAAGGGATAGGATTACTTGATTCTTTATGTTTATCAATAGGGATCCATATCTTAGAAAAACACACTAGTAAGGACGGCCACTCATGGAGGGGTCTGCCAGGGCGAGTTTGCCTTCAATAAACTATGCACGGATATCCACCTAAATCTGAATGGGGTTAGCAAAGGAGATTGGCTCTGGTGTAATAGGAAAGAGCTGTTCCACCTGGCCAAAAGTAACGTCTGGTTGGGTAGGAGGCATGGGTTCTAAGATGGCAACAAAGGGTCCAAGCTATAATAAATTAAATTCTCAAAATTAATTGATATAGACTTACTACCCCCTATACTTTTGAGGAAAAACTTGAGAGGTAACTGTGGAGCACGAAGGTGCAGGGCCAGTGGTCTGGAGACCCCCACCTAGGATTGATGTTTTAATCTCACTTGATGTTGTTACCATTGCCAGTTCTAAACAGTACTGTGGCAACACAGTGGGGGATATCAGATGATCAAGCTGGAGGTGTCCAAGACAGCTAGGTTCTCAACTGGAAAGGTCACAATGAGATATAGACTTGACCGCCGTCAGGTTTACCAAGACAGGTTCCCTGAGAGTGAACAACTCATACTGAGTCGTCAAGTTCTAAGATCTTTAGTTTCACCTCAAAATTAGTTTTTGCAGCTCAAATGCCGTGGGACATATGGATGCAAGGAGTGATAAAATCCCAAATAAGTAGGGGGATTATCACATATGCCAAGGGCAGCACCATTATTGTCCGCGGACTTTCAAGGGGGGGATATTCAAACTGTTTAATTAATTCTAGTTTTGAACCTTTTTCTTGGAACGGCATGAGTATTGGTCAGTAGTGAGTTCTCCTTGGGCCAAGTATCAAAGGAGTTATAGTCCTCATAGATAGTATTAGGGAACTCGTGGGATCTAATAAAGGTTTCTAAAATGGTAGAAATTCCAGGAGGATTCAATTTTTCATACTAGAGGTGAGTAACTACTGGTGGGTACTTTAACGGTCAAAAACGCCCCAGTTTTTAATCGCCATCTTGCCTTAGGATTAGTGCTAAAAGTTTGCCACCAAAAGAATGCCTATGTAAGGTTCACCTTAAGGTAAGAAATTTTTCTTCAGACACTGACGAATTTTTACCTCAGATTTATTAAAACGCTCATAATTGAGAAAAGATGAAACAGGTAAGCGAGGATTATGACCCCAGAAAAAGCTTTGATTTATTTATTTATGAAGTAAAAATTTGCAAATGAATTATAACACATCACTATTTGGCACCGCAAACAACATAAGTAAAAGACATAATATTTGGGGGTATCAAGCCCCAGAAACCCAACGTTTTTTAATCAAACAAAAACTTTGTTTGACATGGGATATCAGGTTTGACAAGTCAGGGGCGTCCCCAAGGCCACCAGAGTGACCCACGTGAATTGGAAATGAGAAAAAATCCTGAACTGAGTTCAAAATTTGTGAAGGCTCAACCTTTAATGTCGCCCTTCCAGGGCTCCCTCCCACGCTATTCTTTAGGCCCCTAAGAGCTTAAAAAATAGCTTGGAGGAGCATCCCTGCGGCGAGCACCACCTAAACCCAAAAAAGTGTTTCACCTCGAGATTTGAGCTTCTAAATCTTTAGTTGAAATGTAACAATTGGTTCAACCTGACTGTTCCTGGCACCATCAGAGATCTCACAGAGAAGTAATTGGAAAAGGAGAACGTCAGCTAGTTCCCTACCTTGGGACTTATGATTTCCCTAGAGGTGGACAGGATATTAAGCATCTTTTTTAATTTTTGAGTCCTGGGAGGTGGATAGATTTAAGAGTAGTGGTAGGTACTTCACACTGCTTGAGTTTCTTGAGTTAGAAGAGCTCACAACACCCTCAGCACACCCTTTAAGGAAATAAAAATTAAGGTAAGGAGGGATACAATAGAACCGGCCCAGTGAACAGTTTAGAAGTGGACAACTCTGAGAGGGTTGGGCTAACTCTAGCAAACCAACAAGAGAAGAAACTCACAACTAAATCAAGGCTTTTCTCAGATAATGTCATGGGAAATGGAGCGCAGGAGGTTGAGGGGTTAACGCGACTGGTAAAAGGTGCCAAAAGAGGGCAAAATATTTAAGCAGTAAAAAGCAACGTCCCATTTTTTTCCATTGTATCTCCATATAGATTTTGAAGTAAAACTCAGGTCTAACTAACGCAATAAATCAGGGAGAAGAGCCGCTGAGAGTTGAGTGAGTTTGTATAAGGGCTATAGCGAAAATTTGTAAAATAAGACGAGCGGAATCATCATAATAGGTCACGGCATAGGTGCTGTTTTGCATACAATAGGAGGGTAAGACCAGAGCCTTAAACTGAGTCTGGCCATCATGATTGGTTTCAATGACAGTTCAATAATAGAAAAGTCCTTAAAACCAGGAAAAGACTTGGGCAAAAATACTCAAAAATTTACTTAAAAGTATCTGAATCTCTAAAAAACAAAGACATTTCTCAGCTTTGATCTCAAAATTAATGGGGAGTTTAAGATAGTTTCAAACAATTAGTGAAAACTTTTTAAGCCAAAATTTTCACCTTTTTAGAAACATCAAAAAAAGGTGAACTCGTCCATATTCTCTTACATTGTATCTGGTGATTCTCCGAATTCTAAAGCAAACTTCCGCTGGATTTCCATCTTTTAGTGCCATTTGCTTCAGGCCTGATGGGCAAAGCAACAAAGCATATGCGGTCAATGACCTTATAGAGGTCATTGGTGTCCCTCAATGGTTCTGGCTTTGATTCCAGTGGCTTCAGATGCTTGGCCTTAGATTGGCGGTATAACCCAAAGAAAGTGTCTTTAATTGTGAAAATTTTCTACTGTAAGTTGTGATATATTGACAATTAATTGTTCATATCCCTCTTATAAAAGACTTAACTAAGAAATATATCATTCAGTGAATAATATATTAACTCTCTCACTGGTTTATGGTGGTAGAAGAGTAATAAATTTATCTTGTTAGAAACTATAAAGATTTAACATGTATTTCATTGAACCAAATGTTTCTCTGGTGGCTATATTTAATAAATTTTTTTAGGATAAGTTTTAAAGCTGAATAATTTAGTCAGCAGTATCTTCATAATGATATCATAGTTTTTGTTGTAGCCTTATCTAGATTACTTGCATCTTGGAAAATAATTAAGGATTTCTTCCATGAAAAACTTGGAAGGGAGACATCAGAAAACTTCTTTGATGACTCATTTAGTAAGCCAAGTACATTTTATAAACAATGAGACTTGAGATAGAGTATTGAAATTAGTCAATTTTGGGAGAATAGATGTTAGGTGTAAATAACCTGCTAGAACATTTTATTAGTGTCTGGGTGATATGGAATTTCATATACATGAGTAGAACCTGTTGGGATTTTTTTATGACATTTCATCTAACCTGATCAGAATATAATTATATCTGTTAGTCCACTTGGGATGAAACCCATAAGTGGATGTTGGAGAGAAAACATTGTATAAAATACCTAATACTTGGTGAAAATTCTTAATGAATATTATCAGAACCCGTCAGGATTTAATTACACTGGTTAACTAATGTTTTATTGGGTATGATCCCTGAAAATAAACAAGTAGTTCGCTTTTATATATAAACTTTGATATTTTAATTATCTTGTAGGAGACAATCATAGTTTATCACCAATTGATTAAGCGTTTTATTGATTAGTTGTTTAGCTTTGAAAATGTTTTTGTTGACAGCAACTTGCGGTTTAACTTTTAGGCAATGTGACCTGCTGTTGATGAATAAAAAGGTCCCGTTAGCTAAGCAGGTTGCTAGCTTGATGGGTGTCAGGATACAGGGGTGTTAATCCATCCTTCAAATAATAAATTTTCAGGCTCCCAAAGACCTAGGTGATCTAAAAAAGTTGTTTTTTAATAAATTAAAGTCTTTAACTAAGGGAAAAAATTACTAGGTTTGTGTATTAAAGTGAAGTTGTTAAAAGGGTAGATCTGCTAAAAGATATTCTATTAGAAGAAAGTCTCACACTATATATAGTGGTATGTGGCCAAAGGTGAGATTTGGAGGGGATTGATAATAGGCAGCGCTGGAGAGTAGAAGGAAGGACATAAGGAATTTACTATGCAATAGCTGCCTACCTTGGCAGAAACTGTCAGCTTAGTTTACCAAAATAATAATAAGAATAAGTATTATATCAAGTAAAGATTTTAGTGCTGGAATTTTAAGAAACTATCAAGTATGTCCAAGCCAAAATCTGAACCTAATTTGTTACTTCAGGGATTCTGCAACGCTCTTGTCATGTCAGTTGAACAAAATTTTATCACTTTTTCAGATTGGATGGGTAACCAATATCAAAAAGTTTAGGTAAAATTAATAATAGATTATCTCCAATGATAGAAATTGCATTACAAGCTCTAAATTTGTATCAAATCACATCTTTCGTTTTGCTTGAATATTCACTTTGGGCCAGAATCCTGACAATGGGGCTAATCCGCTGGGATTCAATATGCATTTGTAAACTTTATCAAAATCCTACTCATGACAAATCATCATCTATTCAGTAGTGGATGCCAGCTAGGTGGATGAATGAGATGACGCCTTATTCATTTTTAAGCAAATTTGTATAGAGTTAATTCATCAACGATGGCTGCCATTTCCAAATTGGGCGCCAACAAAAGGGTTGAGCGTCAAATTCCCCTATATTCCCTTGTTTCTTACTAGAAAAGGTTCAATAGTCACTTATATATATCATATTAAACACTTGTTGTATTTATTACTATTATAATTAGATTTGGAGGATCAGATATCCTTTGTCTAGATACTTCTTGTTGAGATCTCCACAGATCCTGCCAGAAGAAAGGAAGGGAAAATTCTCTTGAGCACACTGAGCCTACTGGAAGTAAGTTAAGTTCTATTGAAAAAAAAGTCCTTGACCCAGATGTTGTCAACTTTAGAGGTTGAGTTGAAGGGATAGGATTTCCCTTGTTGTCTGGATAATCCAAGTACCTTCACAAGTCAGTTGAAGGAAGACGGTCTGTACATGCCCTTAGGAAAAACCTGAGCAGAAGAGATACATTTTGGTATTGAAATTTATCTGAATGTTATCCTTCATACTAGTATCACTTACCCACATACATTTTATTATGCTGTATTTATAAATCAACAGTTATTCGTTGCATACATCAAACCTGTGCAGTAGACCTAAGAGTTACATGGAGTAAAACCAGCTGAAAGGTTACTTTTGGTGCTTAAAATAATAGGTAGTCAGGTTCCACAGCTCAAAACTTAAAAAGGGTGCTCACTACAGGGGTAGTTGAATTTTTAAGCCAAACATAATAGAAAAACATATCAGCACAATGACATACAAGAATCAATTTATAAAACTATGGACTTAATTAGAAAAAGATAATAAATATACTGAACTCAGAATCACAAGCCTCTTTTGCTACTTTGGTGAGCGAGTGACGAAAGCTGAGGAGAAAATGAACAAGTCAGAAAGGTCAATAGCAACTTTATGGGAAGGTCACCACATTGATCAAAAGGAGACCAATTTAATTAAGGTGATATTATTATAAAAAAACTGAATTAGAAGCAGATAGACAACGCTTTGGCTGGATTCAGGGAGAAATAGCGCAGATGTTAAAATACTTAAAAGAACTTAATTATAACAAAAGTGTGGTTGTGCCCAGATGGAGGTGAATGAAGCCAACAGCATAATGCGGGAAAACCGGTTAGGAAAGTACAAACCCTAAAAATATGTCTGGAACTTTTGCTGCAGTTTTGGAGATGACTTCTAAAGATACACCTTTTGTTAGTTTGGATTGCCACGCAGGAATCTCTTGCCACTATAGTGATAGAAAAGCGCCAGAATAAGCCAAAATTACCTATAAACTCCAGAATAATGAACTGCCATTTTTCTGCCTATTGAAAACTATTATATTTGGATATGTTGACTGAGAAAAAGCTTACCACGATGAACTGCTCAGACACTGATTGTCAAAATTTGGTGTTGTCCATCTCAAAGGGGACAATTGGACGTATAGAGACGCCAAGAAAGCTACAATTACTGATTTTGGTAGTCCTGCGCAAATTGCAAACAGTAAACTGGAGTTTAGGGAATCTAGTTTAGAAAGGATGAAACATTGTCAGCTTTTGGCGACTTATCTTACTAGGAATTGCAGACCCTGGCTAGTGCAAAGGTATTTACTGATTTTGATGCAAGCATAGCAATTCAAGCGATGCTTTAGCACCCAAAAATCTGGACCGTGCCATGGTTTTGGTGCTGACAAATTAGACTTTTACATCGCATATGGTGGAGTATATGAAGATATTAGGCTTGCCGTTCAACACGCCTAAATGATTTTATGAAGAAATTCTAGCTGGTGAGGATCAGGTAAAAGCGAAATTTAAAGATGACTTTATGGAGAGATATGGCAATTAACATTTTTGAGCTTTAATGTAGAAGAACCCCAATGTGAAAGTAGACAGGAAAATCATAAAAGTAAATAAAAAAGGTGGCATGACTTAATATTTTTACCACCCAATGTTAAGGGGAAAGCCAAAAGAATGTAAGTTTTTGTGTTGCCTCAGAAGGAGGAGAAATTTTCTCAAGATTCAAAGAAAATCCCTAACAGTCTAAATGTGGAACAATCTAGCACTGCAAAAGAACCTGTCCCACCAGATATCTGCTCAGACGAAGTATATATCTAGATTTATCTGTGGAGGACTAAAGAAAGGATCTGCTATATTTAGATTCAATAATGAATTTAAATGCTATTACTAGATTGAAATTGTAAAATGAAGGTGATTGATCCTTAAAATCATATATGAGTTTCTCAAACTTATGCTTATCAATTTATGAAAAATGTAAGAAATACTAAGGACAAAATTATTAACCCAAGTTGAAATTGGATTCAGCTAACATTATCTTACAATTCCTTAATCAAGGGATCATTTCCAGATCTTCCAGAAGAATTTATTTAAACGTTAGGGATAGTTAATAAGGTCAATAAGCAGTTTAAAGAGAAAAATGATGAATATGTTTGAATGGAACAGGAGAATGGTGATAGAGCTGCATATTATAATATCAAATGAATCAAGTGCCAGCTGTCAAAAGAAAATTAAGATTAAGACTTGTCAAAAGTAGTGCCAAATCAGGAACAAATGCCCAATGGATGGTACCATTCTAGATTATTCCAAGTCAGTGAGTTGCCTATACGCTGAAAAAATTTTGATGATGGACGTATAGTGAAGCAGGTCCATACCAAATACACAAAGTAGTGGATTTAAGAGAAGATAATTTTAATGTTTCTGTAGGACAGCTAAACCTACTAGCACTAGTTGGGTTCTAATGTGTTGGTTAAGTCTCAAGAAGACAATTGAAGCATAATTTTTGGATAAGTCCTAGGAGGGGACCTCTGAACCAGAATTGTTGGTTAAGTCTCAAGAGGGGACAACTGAACCATAATTTCTGGAGAAGTTCAAAGGAAGGACCTCTGAACCAAAGTAGTTGGAAAAGAAAAAGGGTACTCTGAACCTTTTTATATTAGGTTAAGTTCCATTGCAAAGAGAAAAAATATATAATATTATAAGTTAAATATAGAGAAAAAATACAAAATATACATATGAAAGTATTGATTTTTATTTTTTCTGTAATTAAAAGTATCTGGTGGAGTTCCCACCTATTGTTGTCAAGTGATAAGAAAGTGGATAACTAAGAGGGGATTAAATACCATAAATGTTGGTACTAAGCCCTGGTTGAAACTGTATTAAACGTGAAGATGCCACGGAGTGAGGAGTGAGGCGGCGTTCATTCCCAAGTCTTTATCTTTTGCTGAATAATCTGGTCGAGTGATGATATTTTATGACTTTTAATATGACCATATTATCCAACCTATTCTGATTATAGATATTTCTGCTGATACTATGGAGATGAAACCTTTAGTGGATGTGTGTTATCATTTTATATGATACCTATTGTTTGATGAAAACCCTTAACAAATACTAACTAATATGATTGGATTTGATTCCGCCAGATTAATGAAGTTTCGTTGGGTAATCCCCCAATATTAAACAAGTAGTTTGATTATCAATCCAAATTTTAAAAAGATTTTCTCGTAGGAGTTGAGTAGTGTTTATAACCCTTTTTAAGGGTACACCTGATTTGTTGCTGGGCGTTGACAACGCTTTTGTTGACAACAGCTTGTGGTATAGCCTTTTAGGCAACTTGACCTGCTGTTAATGGGTAAAAGGTCCTATTACCTAAGCAGGTTACTATCTTATGCTGTGAGTACGCTGTATTTTGGATGAGGAAATTGGGACACGCTACCACCAAATCCAACCTATGACAGATCATTATCTAGTTGTTGGTAAATACCAAATAGGTAGATGTATGAGCAGTTGCTCAAGTTGTAATTGAGTATTTTGTAGAGGGTTGATTCTTTGGAAACAGCTGCAGCTTCAAATTAAAGTGCCAAAAGAAGAGTTGGGCGTCAAATTCCCCTAAATTCTCTTGTTCCTTACTAAAAAAGGTTCAATAGTCACTTATATATATCATATTAAACACTTGTTGTATTTATTACTATTAGGATTATATTTGGAGGATCATATATCTTTTGTCTAGATACTTCTTGTTGAGATCTCCACAGATCCTGCCAGAAGAGAGAAAGGGAAAAATTCTCTTGAGCACAGTGAGCCTACTGGAAGTAAGTTAAGTTCTATTGAAGAAAAAAGTCCTTGTACCAGATGTTGCCAACTTTAGAGGTTGAGTTGAAGGGATATGATTTCCCTTGTTGTCTATATAAACTAAGTACCTTCACAAGCGTGTTGAAAGAATATTGATATTAACTGTTTTAAATAGTAACCCGAGCTGAAGAGAACATTTTATTGTGAAAATTCATTTGGATTCTAGTCTTCAAACTAGTATCACCTACCCATATATAAATTAAGTTGTATATATATCACAGTTATTGGTTGCAAAAATCAGAACCTGTGCAGTATACTTAAGAGTTACAGGGAGTAACCCCAGATGAAATGTTTCAATTGGTGCTCATCATATGAGTTAGTTGAGTAGCCATAGCTCATAAGTTTACATATCCCATCTGGGAAGTTAACTCTTGAGCATATACCAACATTTATATATGTTTATTATCATAGGAAAATATTTTGGACAGTTGTGTTTAGTTTAATATTTTTATATAGAATATGTGGCAGTGACCAGTGTCCTTTTCTGAAGCTTAAGAAAGTTCTATATCCTTATCCACTCTTTAAGGTAATTGAAGGCCTAAAAATAAATGATGCCCCAAGAAGGCCTGAGTAAGAGGACCTATAACATCATGATAATGGTTTTAAATGATATTTAGGCAACCGCTTGATGTTATGGAGATTATTTGGACCATCTTTACGCTTACTTAATAATTAAAATTTAGCACATTATGTATAGATATAAGCATCTCTAATTGATAACATTGGTTTTTATTAATGATTGGGTTTAAACTATATCATGGCCTACTTGCAAATATTTTTTATAATAGTATCAGTCCTATTCTATAAATGGCTGAGAGGTAGCCAATCTGTCAATAATAATTTGAGGAGTATACTATCATGAATCTAAATGTCTAATGATTTATTCTTCAATTAATACTGTACAGGAATCAGTCATCTTAATAAAAGCCTATTCAATAACCTCTGTGGAGTAAATACCCTTCAGGATCAGCTAATGTGAATATGGCTAATCATTCACTTTCACTTTTGTTAGAATTGCAGATGACCACATAATCCAACCCTTTGACTGAATATGAGATTCGATGATTAGGTTATAATTGTAGAGGGTTGGCAATAGTGGCCAATTGATGAGAATACCATTGGGCAGAATCCTAGTTAATATTTGAGACTGCCAACAGATGATAATTTTCGTTGGGCATCATCCCCTGATGAAATTAAGCAATAAACAATATTGGGATAATACCCAATAGTCAGTTATAGGGAATCGTTCAGAGAGGAACAGATTAGAGTTGTTGGAAACTACCAAAATGTTTGAATGCCAGAGGAAGAATGGAATTGTCATTGGCCAAAACAATTGGTTTCATATACCTAATACCAATTGATTGGTCCGCCAAATGCCCAAGGATTACGCTGCCTAAAAACCCAAGGCAACAGTATCCGACAAGATTTGGTGCCTAACACTAAGGGTCAAAACCAGTATAGGAGCACAAATATTCTCATTGGACAGCTGAAAAGTAGTGTGCCAATTCTAACTATAAAATCTCCAAATAATTCCCTAATGAAATAAGATTCAAATTGATAATACCTTTATTGTTTAACATTGGTTGTTTAAACATTACTCTTAAGAGAAGAGTGCAAGGATCAGATATCCCTAGGTTAATTTTGTCAAAATCTCCACTTGGTTCTGCGAAAAGAGAATAGGGAAAGTGTTCCCTACCAGTATCAAAATATCTTCAAGAGGAAGAAGCACCTGTCTAGCGTTGGACAATACTCTCAACGTGGCTTTTAAGGATTCAACTTTAATTATAGTATTCATACTATTAATCAGCAGTTCATATTATTAATCAATGCAAGTATCCACGAATCTGTTCAGTTGAAATCTAGGGACAGAAGCAAGCCATAAAAGCCCAAATTTTTTAACATTGGTGCTCACTACAGGGGGTAGTTGAGTTGTCAAAAGCCAACTTAAAAAACAATGTCTTTTAAGAAAGAGCATTGAAAGCTCTGGGTGGAGCTACAGGCCATCAATGAAAATGTGCTCATCTTGACATCTCTGGCCAATGTTAGTACATTGGAGGAGCGTATGATCAAGATGGAGGAAACGCTTAATCAACTAGGAATAGTTAATAACGACCTATGCAGAAAAGTTGCCTCTTTAAAGCGGAAAGAGGGAAAACTTGTCAAGGAAATTTTATTTCAGGTAGCCAAATGGGAAGTAGATTGAGAATGCATCCAACGGTTTCATGAGGATATGGAAAAAATGACAAGCATATAGAGGAGTTGGAGAAACACCAATGTGATTGTGAACAATTTGAGGCAAATGATGCCAAAGCAAAGGCATGTGAAACGCCAAGCAATAAGACCTCTCTGCCCTGAAATATGCCTAAACCATTCACTGGTGTGTCAGAAATGACTCCCAAAGTCACTCCTATGGCTTTTCAAGTAGCTGGGTCAGGATCTCCTATTAGCAGAGCAACTGAGGAAATTTGAAATACACCAAAATTGCCCACCTTTCACCAGGATAACGCCCCAGCATTCTTCCACTTATTTGAGATGACCATGTTTGGCTATGTGGACTGACAAAAAGCAGTAACTGTAATGAAATGCCTTAGCAAAGACTGCCAAAATCTGGTGCTTCCTCACTTTAATGGGGACAATTGGTCATATTCAGAAGCCAAAGCTGCCATTATGTTGGAGTTTGGAAGCCCTACTTGGATGGCGAATTGAAAACGAGAGTTCATGGGTATTCAATTCCTCAAAGATGAGATTCTGGCTTGTTTTGCCGATCATTTTTACTAAGAAGCTCAGATCTTGGCAGGGGCAAAAGTGCTAGATGATTTTGATGCACTCATAGCCATGCAGGCGGCACTTAAGCCCTAACACAAATTGCATCAGATTATGGCAGCAACACTGATATTGAAATAACAATCTCACAGATGGTGGACCATCTGAAGATGTTGGGAGCAACTTTTGATGCACCCAATTATTCTTAAAACGAAATTCCAACTGAGGATGATCACACTTTGGTGAAATTAGAAGATGATAATTTAGAAAACATTGCTAAAGTCAAAAAAGTCGCTATTCAGCAGAATCAAGTCGCAATCAGGAAAAATCCTGATAGATCCAAGTGGAAGAATAAATCAACTAGCCACTATTGGAAAGATGGAATGACGGGACAATTTGCCACCCAAAATTGGCAGAAGAAATTACGACAATTTGTAAATGTTGTGATTTCTTAGGAGGAGGATAAAACTTCCCAAAATTTGAGAATAAGGCCTTGCAGTCTAGATGTGGAACTATTTAGCACTGTGGGATCCGCCAATGGATGCCACAAATAATATATTAAGGTGAGATATTTACTTTTTAATAAAAGTATAAAATAACACTTATTAAAGTTTTTGATGTTTTTTATTATTCAGGCAGGGCAAAGCCAGAAAAGGTCCCCTCCTTGATACTGTTTATCCTATCTAAACTAGTTCAGATTTCGAGACCATGGGTATTCAAAGCAAAAGAATACAAAGCTCAGTCTTCCAAATTTAGGGAATATAGGTTTTTGGCCTATCAGATCAAAGATAAAAATTTTTTGAGGCAAAACCAACCCGTGTGGTAACAATTTGATGTATTGTATCCAATCACCATTGAGTAAAATCTTTTCACCTTGGTGGTGGGCTGACTCATGTGGTAATGATTGGTTAGTACTTACCCTATCATCATCAAGTAGGATCGTTGCACCTCAGGAGGGTTCAGATCTGAGTGGTAATGATTTGTTCATTTGCACCCAATCATTGATGGGTAAAATCTTTTCACCTCACGGAGGTTTGGATCCATGAAATTCCAAACACCTCGGAATTGGCTGAGAAGTCAAAGTAATCCTATTATTTGTTTTTACCTTTTTAGGCTGATTTTGATTATAATCCTTATTTCTCCAATAGTTGGGATTCCACTGAGAATCCACTTGGGTCTTTTCGCCTTTGGTACTCATATCATTAATAATTACAATATTATTCGAAGTTTGGGCAGGTGATGGGCCAATCATGGTAGCAGATTCAGAAGCACTCATACCTCCAACGTTCTTTCTCCTAAGTTGAGAAAGTGAATGTCTGACATTGCCCCCCTCAAGAATGTTGGGAGGGGTTTAGGGTTGTAGGAAGCGGCCATGTACCCAGTTTATGATAATTCCGGTGGCCAGAGACTTTATAGAATACTCATTTCCTCTCTTATACATGATGGTGAATGGCCCCTCCCAGATTGATCCAAGTTTGCCACTTCAAGGAGTTATGCGATTGTGGTAATATAAAACCTTATCTGACACTTGGAAAGAGGGTAGGGGAGCTCAGAACTCATTGGCAGCTTGGCCTTCTTTAGTAACCATTTTAGCTAGGTTAGCCATAGCCTCCAATTGAAGATTAATAATGCGGTTAGCTAACCTTCATATGGCTTTCTCGGGTTCCTCTCCTCTAGAGAAGGCATCCTTAGCTAATAGAGCAGGTATTCCCGGTTCCCTGCCATACAAAACTTAGAAAGGGGACATTTTCAAAATCCGGTGGTAGCTAATTTGGTAAGCCATAAGCACGCTTAGGAGATATTTATCCCAATGAAGGGGATCAGATGAAGCCATTTTCCATAATATCAAAACAAGAGTACCATTGGCTCGCTCTACTGTACCATTGGTTGAGGGGTTATATGGAGCTGAGAACAGTTGCTGGGCTCCCATGGAAACAGCTAAGGTTTTGACTACTCTGGAGGTAAAGTTTTTTCCATTATCGCAGAGTAGTACTTGAGGGCACCCATGTTGAGTGAAAATATTTTGGTGAAGAAAGGTGGCAGTGGCCTTAGCAGTTTAGGCTGGCAACGCCACAGCTTCAACCCACTTTGTGAAGTGGTCAATGCCTACCAAAATGTATCTGTTTCTACCTGTGGTTTGAGGGAGCGGCCCTACTATGTCTAAGCTTATTGTATGGAATGGCTTCTGTGGGGTAGTCAGCTGATATTGATATCTAGTCTTGAATCAAGACTGCTTCTTAAATGTAAGGCAAGCATCCAAGACTTCAACGATAGCTTCCATGATTCCTTCCCAGAAGTACCAATCCTTTATCCACTCATAGGTTTTCTTTGCTCCTCCATGGCCTAAAGTTGAATGAGCTTCCAGGATGACAGGTACACGTTCCAAGGGTTGTAGGTAAGGCAACCACTTCGCCCCCACTTGCTTGTACAACTTCCCGCTATCCACTTTAGTGTTATGGGAGTGCCAGGCCAACATCTTCTGTACAGGCTCATCCTCATCTTCCCAGTCTTTTGGGGTCATTAAAAGATCATACAGCCGCTCCGCTCCACTGTTATCTAGGTGGAGGATGGGCAGCCAAGTCAACCCATCAACATTCATGTGGCGGGTTCCAGCGCAGTGTTCAATCTTCATATCATAATGATGGAGCTTTAGAGCCCAGCGAGCTAAGCACCCCGTAGGGTCCTTCATATTTTGCAACCATTTTAAAGATGCATGGTCCGTGATCACAGTGAAAGAGGTCCCATACAAAAAAGGGCGGTAATGCTTCACTGTGAGTAGAATGGCGAGACATTCCTTCTTAGTAACACTATAGTTGCATTCTGCCTATAATAGCATTTTGCTAAAATATGAGACAGGATGATCTACCCATTTTTCATCTAATTGGGCTAGGATGGCCCTGACGGCGTAATCTGAAGCATCTGTAAACAAGATAAATGGTTTTCCATAATCAGGATGCCTTAGGATAGGCCGTCTTTGCAGCAGAAACTTTATTGTTACAAATGCAGCCTTCTGTTCAGTGCCCCATTGGAAAAAGATATTATTTTTAGTAAGCAAACAAGGGGATTGCTGAGTTGGGCAAACTTAGGGATGAACTGATGGTAATACCCGATCATCCCTAAAAATACCTGTATATCCCATAGGTTTTTTTGGGGGGGAGGCATACTGAAAATCGCTTCAACCTTATCTTGTATGGGTTGGATACCCTTTTAAAAATGGTATGTCCAAGGAAATTTAATTTCTTTTGGAAGAACGAACACTTTGAAGGCTTTAATTTGATAGTTGAGCATCATAAGCGTTGGAATACCTCCTTATATAATCAAGGTGTTCGTTAAAGGTCTTTGAGAATATGGTAATGTCATCAAGGTAGATGATAACGCAGGTTAACTTGAGATCTTGTAAAATGTGATCCATTGCATGCTGGAAAGAAGCAGGTGCATTGCACAACCCTTGAGGTAATCGCGTGGGTTGGAAAAGACCTTCGCTGCATATCAACACGCATTTCTCTTGGTCTTGAGGAGATAGATCCATTTGCCAATAACCACTAGCCAAGTCCATGGCGGAGAAAAAGTTTGAGCCTGAAAGCTGGGCCAAGGCATCGTCAATGCGTGGGATAGGATAGCTATCCTTTTTTGTAAGATTGTTTAACCTGCGATAGTCCATGACTACCCAGTGATCTCCGTTTTTTTTAATTAGCAGAAAAGTGAGGACTAAGGGCTTTGTGAAGGAAGTAATAACCCCACATCTAATAACTGCGTGAGTTCCATCCTCATTTGTTGTTCCTCCACCTTTGACTTATGATAAGGTTTTGACGTAATAAAATGGGCATCACCCACATCAATGGGGTGACACAAGCCTTTCATGTGGCCATAATCGTTGTCCAACTTCGAGATTACATTACTATACTCTTCCAGAAGAGTATGCACTTTCTCCAACTCATCTGAGGTCAGCTTGTCCGAGATATGGACGTTTGGTAAGGTACAGACTAGGTTATCTGCGGGCAGGCCTAAATCTGCCATTGAACCAATGGAGTGGACTTGTTCAACTTCCTCCACAGGGAGTAAAAACCCTCGGCCCACCTCCTGGTGCTTTCTTACAATTATGTCTTTTTAGTGAGGTTTCCCAACAGTAGAGTAATAGGCCTCTGATAGACTGGGTCTAAAACGCCAGGAAATACCTGAGGCTCATTAGGACTAACTCCATCGATGCTTAAGAGGTGTAATAAGCAGTGGCGTGGAATTTGGAGTGTGCTTTTTGTGTCAACCACTCGTTGTTCACCCAGCTTAATCACCACCTCATCTGTCATATAGAATGGAATACCTTCAATAGCATCCACTGAATCGGGCAATTTCTTAGTGTTGCGCCCAGAAGTAACATAATGTAAAGACAATGCGGAAGAGGAGTATTCAACCAAGAGGCGTAGTCATTCTTGACGGGTTTTTTGTTGGATAAGATTAATGGAACTTCATAGTTCATTAAAAGATAGGAACCCTTGCTTCATGTTGATGATGCCCTCATACTTGATCATAAACTGAGTACCTATGAGCATATCATAGGAGTTATTATCTAAGGCCACAGCGGGGGCCAATAAGATAAGCTTCCCAACGCGTATGGGAAGAGATTAGTAAGCGCCAAGAGCGCGGGTGTTGTTTGGGCCCGCAGTTCCAAATTCCTTGATACAATCCAAGTCAGGCATCAGTTTAATCTTCTTCATCAGCCAAGATGTAATTACATTTACTGGGGAACCTGTATTCAGGATAGCCATCACCTTAACTTTGTGAACAACTACTTCAACCTTGGTAAGGGTGCTCCCAAAGTTGGCTGACAACGCTAAGACCTCCTTGAGATGAAAAGTGGAGGTTAATTTGCATGCGGTCTCAGGGTGAGTCTCCAAAGTAGACTGTATGGTATGCCATTGCTGTAAAGGGTGAATTAGAATTGTTAGGAGTTGATCAGCATCGCTGGCTGTGTCAATCAAGTCCATACAACCTATAACTTGGCGGAGGTAAGTTTCCTCAGGTATGGTGGTTTCATCTACTCCTTCAGCGTTTAGGCGGTCAAGGACCTCCACTTCTGCGGGAGCTCCCAATAAGTAGATCCCAGCATCATTTTAACCCCCCTCAGAGTCAGCCTCTAAGGTATTCTCAACCATGGGCAAGGTTGTAACTAAAATGGGGGATATACCTTTAGGGCGCGCACTTGTTGGCTGAGTGGAAAGAGAACCCACAGTAGGGATCTCCGCTTTACATTGTGCTGAAGCTGCAGGTTTTACAGAGAGGATAGACCTAGGTGGCCTTAATCCCAATGGTTCAATAGGCCGTTGCTCTAGCTTTTTGAGATGGGAGAAAAAGTTAGCTAGTTGCTTATCAAGAGCAACTAATTGTGATTCAGGAGAGCTGCTCACGTTTGCAGCCTTCATTACTTTTTTAATACTCTATCAAAGTATTCAGGGGATTTGACCCTTGTAGTGAGCACCAGTTTGTGGGATCTGCCAATGGATGCCACAAATAATATATTAAAGTGAGATGTTTACTTTTTAATAAAAAATATAAAATAACACTTATTGAAGTTTTTTTTGTTTTTTTTATTATTCAGGCAGGGCAAAACCAGAAAAGGTCCCCTTCTCAATACTAAATTTCCTATTTAAACTAGTTCAGATTTTGAAACCATGGGTATTCAAAGCAAAAGAATACAAAGCTCAGTCTTCCAAATTTAGGGAATATAGGTTTTTGGCCTATCAGATCAAAGATAAAAATTTTTTGAGGCAAAACCAACCCGTTTGGCAACAATTTGATGTATTGTATCCAATCACCATTGAGTAAAATCTTTTCACCTCGGCGGTGGGCTGACTCATGTGTTAATGATTGGTTAATACTTACCCTATCATCATCAAGTAGAATCGTCGCACCTCAGGAGGGTTCAGATCTGAGTGGTAATGATTTGTTCATTCGCACCCAATCATCAATGGGTAAAATCTTTTCACCTTGTGGAGGTTCAGATCCATGCGATACTGAACACCTCAGATTCGGCCAAGAAGTTGGAGTAATCCTATTATTAGTTTTTACCTTTTTAGGCCGACTTTGATTATAATCCTTATTTCTCCAATAGTTGGGATTCCACTGAGAATCCACTAGGGTCTTTTCACCTTTGGTACTCATATCATTAATAACTACAATATTATTCAAAGTTTGGGCAGGTGATGGACCAATCATGGTAGCAGATTCAGAAGCACTCATACCTCCAACATTCTTTCTCCTAGGTTGAGAAAGTGAATTTCTGACAAGCACTGCAAGAGAACCTGTTCCACCAGATATCTATATGGAATAAAGCTGTTGGCAGGACCAGCTTGGGTTGCAACTGGGTCCACCATGAGAAGTCCTGAGGCCTTAGATGAGATCAGAAATGTGAGGCGACTAATCCAGAGAATCTTGGATGAAGTTGATTGATCTTAAATTAGTCATTTAATGAGAAAAACGAAAAAAATGCCAAAAACAGTATCTAATCCAGATGACTTCAGCAAAAAACATTACCAAATTAATCTGTGCAAGTAGTGGATCATTTACAGATCAATTAGCAGATCTAATCAAACGTTCAAATTGGCAATAAAAGCTGATAAATAGGATCAGTTCTTGATTAATTTGGACTGAGAAAATGCCATTCAAATTGTTATATGGGTGGAAAGCCAGATTGCCACCAATATTGTATTCAGCAGTAGAGCCAGCTTCAGGGATAAGTGTCAAACAATATCTATCTAACTAGCTAATATCCTAATTGAATTACAATCTCTAGCATTCAAAACTACAATGAAAATCAAAAAGAAAAAAACGAGTTGGACGCCTATGGATGGGGCCATTTGAAATTCTCAAGTTGGCAAATGATGCCTATACAATTGAATATTGAAGATGGTTGAATAGGCAATAGGTCCACACAAAATACTTAAATTATTGGGATTAACAAAAATCATATAAATATATAAAAAGAAAAAAGATAAAAATTAACAAATAAGATACATAAAAAATAAAAAGTAAAAAATATTAAAAAATGATTTAAATTTTAACAGTAATGCAAATAGTGAAATTCCCACCTACCAAGCATGGATGAAGGGATAAATTAATGGGCACATATCCCAAGCTTCAGCAGAATCAGAAAGGGCTGAAACTAGTTCCACCAGAATAGTCCCTATCAATTTGATGTTGAGACCTGTTCTAGGGTTTGTACAGGTGGTAAGAGTGCCAGTGGAACCCATCCTGGGGTTTGTACAGGTGGCAAGAGTGCCAACAACCTGTCCTGGGGTTTGTACAGGTGGACCAGTTGATCTCTCACAACTGATGTGAAGATGGGGCTGGTGCAGCATGATGTTGTGGGAACTGCGCTTGAGAAGAGGTAAAACGGGTAGCAACTAAGGATACAAAGTCATCAAACCAAGCAGAGCATATGGGCGTTGAGTGCAGACAGAGCTGCACTACGCTGAGGACATAGAAATATAACAAACCAAATATGAGCTCCATCTGAGACAGCTTCTATTCCTGAGGGTTTTATCTTCCGTTGGATATCTGATCAAGAAGGGATGTGTCAGAATTGCAGATGACCACATAATCCAACCCTTTGACTGAATATAAGATTTGATGATTAGGTTATAATTGTTTAGAATCAGCAATAGTGGCCAATTGATGAGAATACTGTTGGGTGGAATTCCTGATGATATTTTAGGCTGCCAACAGATGATAATTTCGTTGGGCATCATCCCCAATGAAATTAAGCAATAAAACAATATTGGGATACTACCTGATAGTCAAGTTTATAGAGAATTGTTCAGAGAGGAACAGATTGGAGTTGTTGGAAACTAACAAAATGTTTGAATGCCAGATGAATAATCGAATTTTCATCAGCCAAAACAATTGGTTTCATGTACCTAATACCAATTGTTTGGTCCACTGAATTCCTGAAGATTACGCTGCCTAAAATACCCAAGGCAACAGTACCCAACGAGATTTGGTGCCTAACACTAAGGGGCCAAAACCAGTATAGGAGCACAAATATTCTCATTGGACAGCTGAAAAGTTGTGTGCCAATTCTAACTATAAAATTTCCAAATAATTCCCTAATGAATTAAGATTCAAATTGATAATACCTTTATTGTTTAACATTGGTTGTTTATACATTACTCTTAAGAGAAGAGTGCAAGGATCAGATGTCCTTAGGTTTTTTTTATCAAAATCTCCACTTGGCTCCGCAAAAAGGGAATAAGGAAAGTGTTCCCTACCAGTATCAAAGTATCTTCAATAGGAAAAAGCACCTGTCTAGTGTTGGACAATACTCTCAATGTGGCTTTTGGGGATTCAACTTTATTAATAGTCTTCATAATATTATTGCCCCAGTTCATATTATTAATCAACGCAAGTATCCACGAATCTGTGCAGTTGAAATCTAGGGCCAGAAGCGAGCCATCAATGCCCAAGATTTTAACATCTTTGAACACTTAATTGATAAATTTTGAATTTTTAAAGACGTTTTTACTCTCAACAGCCTTTTTTCTGCTCTTATCAATGCCTATATTGTCTCGATCACCACCTGATTCCCTGCATATTGGCAGTGGGCGGCCTACTGGCCTTTAACTGCTGCCGCCAAAACTCCCCAGGCTGACCCAGCTAGCCCCATGAACGCTTCCAGTAATTACATTCTGCCTCAGGACCTAGATCACCACCTCTCACGCTCCCAGATGGTGCTAAAAAGCCCCCTGGTGTCCTTAGAGCAACATGAATTTAGTCTTTGGGTGAGTATGAGAACATCTTCCCTCATGTGAGCGCGACCATCATTGATATGGCCAAAGCAGTTTATAAACCCACTAGTTCTATAGATTTCCACCCCTTCAAGGGGTACTTTGAAATATCTTTTCCCTTGTGAAGCCCACGCCATGGTAACAGCACAGCAGCTTTTTAATATATTTAGAAGTATACCAATCCCAACCATATGAACTCACTTGCTGGATGAGGCCAGGCTTGTGGTCCACTTTGCCAGCATGCTCCTACCTCTCCCCAAACGCTTTAGCCACAAATATACGGTAGGCTTGGCTGCCTATGGCACTGGCACCATGTTGCAGTTTGTGTTTCTCAATGGCGCTGATCATCTCAATTAGCTTATGAATTTGTGACAATCCGCCCCTTCTATCATGACACCCACATCATGATAACCTCCGCACTGTGATCAGATCTGCCACTGATAATCCTTTCTTGACATACATCAAAAATGGCTGCATCATCTGCCCCTTATTCTTTAGACTCAAACACTTGATGCGCAAGTGCCTGCTGGTTCCGCTGAAGCTGCCTCCGTTGTGCCTCACTCTGGCGCCAACCCTCAATCAAATAAACTGAATTTTTCAACAGGGATTGAACCTCCCTCCTCAACCTTGACTGCCACAGGTGCTGCCCTCACCACTAACCCAACTAGAGCTTACTTGTCAATAATATCTCCGAAAAGGTTGTGATTCACGTGCTGGCAGAATTTTAGTGGTCCCCTGTGCACGGCCAATAAGTATCTGCCACCAAACAACCCATGTTGCTGGCCCATACCTGGCAGCATCTAATCCATTTGATGCCCATGAGTGGATTGACAACGATTAAACTGCTTATGGAGATTTAACCTTACCTTTAATGTTAAAATTCTTTATATAACCCCCAAGTTAGACTCCCCTCCACTGTTTTCGCCCTCTAAACAGGTTCTAGTTTACAAAAACCATTCATCAAAAGGCTGTCAAAGCAGCTGCCGCCCCCACCAACTCCATCATCCACCAAGCCCTTCATATGGCAATTGAGCCATTTAGTGGGGTATTTTTATTTTTAACTTACCTTTAGGTTTCCATGATGATGCAGAATATGAGATTAGAAACTCTCTTTTATAGCAGACTAAGCGTGGACTGCATGGTGAGATCATCACTTTTTGACCCAAACTACCCTCAAACTCAGCAATGTATCAATCTATTTACTTGCATTTTTAAGCTCATCACCTTCACTGAACATCAGCATGCTCAGTACGTTAAGGCAATGTGCACTGCTGAACTCATTAACGAGGAGAACCCTCACCTCTTTATCTATTAGCCCCAAACTTATGATGCTCCAACCCCCTTTCTTTCCGCCTTCTCCTGCCACCTGATGCTAACACCAGACAAAAATTCCCCAACCCTCTTCCACTTCTAATATGGATGCTTAGGACAACGCCATGGCATTAGTTGGGATCTATTAGATTATCTGATAACCTCTTTGTTTAGCTCAACGCGGATAATGATGCATGGAGGACCCCTCTTGAGTTGGTCAACACTGGTACTAAAAAGTTGTTTAATCATGACAAACAGTTAGCATTATGATGTCTAAGCCAAAGGCAGATGTACTATAGAAAAGATCTTAAATTTTTAAGTTAAGAACCCATTACTTTAAATGTCCAGCAGTACTTTTCATTTAAAGAATTAATTAAGCGAAGAAGATCTTAAATATTGTTTATTTGGGTCTCATATAGATGGAGTAATAAATGCTTAATGACTAGTTATATGGATAAAAATGCTCAGTGTTACTGTAGTTATGGTCAGTATTTGTCAAAGTAAATTTACATTTTGTGATAAAATGATTCACCAGACTCTAATAATGTTTGGACTTAATGACCCTATAGCAGCATCACTAGCTATATTAAAGAGTAGAAAGGGTACTATAAGACTAGTGATAAATAAGAACTGGGGAGTGGTAAAGAACAACACACAAAATATAAAATGACTCTTACTATTCTTCATCCCATTGAAAGAATATTCTCTTTTGCTAGATAAATTATGGGTTTAGCCGCATTCACAAAGCAAGAAATGAATTTTCAATAGTATCCAACTATTTTCAAGAAGATTTGTATAATTTTAAGCGCTTTTGGAGGTCGCATTTTGGAGATGATGGTGCTCTCCTTATCCTTTGTTAAACCTTCTTAGCCACTTTATAAACAAACCTATCTTATCTAAAGAACATATTGAATTAATTCGTTTAGAGATTTTAAAAAGCCTCTGGAAAACATCTCCTTAGATGAGCTAATTGAGCGTTAAAATTAGAAAAGAACGATTATATTACTAAGGTATACTAACACACAGGACCATCTTAGAGCTCTAAGTAGAACTCCATCCCCCTTTGGAAGATAGAAGTGTCGGTTCACAACCCCATGGCACTTTTGTAGGTTTAATAATCTCTATAAAAATAAGGGCACAGCTTTTATGGCCTTTGTGGAGCAAATAATCTTCTAGTGGCTTCTAGTATTTGTGGAGAAATACTTTCAACATACACAAGTTACATAAGGAGTTGTTGTTTTATAAAGAAGAAATACATACAATCTATCTTGATAAGTACTTTATTTTTTTATAGTCCATAATAAACATTTTCCACCATTTTTCTCGTGGATTAGAAACAAGGGGGAGTCCACGGACATTGGAAGGCTTTAGTAGTCAAGCCTCTTATATTTTTTTTAATTTTAAGGTGACTTGAGCTTCTTCTACCTTAATCTTTCAGTACGCTCTCATTTTATTAGAAAAATATTTTTTGGTTTCAATTTAATTAATTAATAAATGTAGTTTTCATAGTTGCCAGGCACTCAAAAACTATGCTTAAACCCTTAAAGTAGAGTTTTTAAGCCCTGGCGATGTCTTATGGTAAGAAAATCTTCAAATTTACTCTCTTTTGATGCGATGGTTTGAAGTTTTTTGCCTAAAAATATAAAAATAATTCTAAGCTATGAAGTCAACAACTACATAATAGGACAAAGCTTTGTATAAGCAAAATATAGGAAAGACAAGGGACATGATTAGTATAATAGATAAGTTTATAAACAATGAAGCTTATGTTAATTTATTGTATGCTTGGTTTAAAACCAGGACAGGTTAAAGCATCTTTTGAAAAACAGTTAGTTTGGCCAAGAATCTCTAAAACATGGTCAGTAGGAATATGAATTTAGCCGCAAGTCTCTAATATAACTTGTAAGCATAGTGGTATAGTAATGGAATGAGGATATAAAAGGATTTTTGATTTTAGCATCAACAGTATTAGAGATAGTCTCACTTTAGTTCCCATTATTGGTACTCTACATGAGATATGGAGGTAGAATTTCAACGTGACATTAATTTTTGGGGGCTTTTTAACCTTGGTAGGTGTATTTATTATAATGAATCTAGTACCATAAGAGGATGGAGTACTGTTTCCTTGATTTAAACACTTAAAGTATCTAATCAATTAAGATCCAATAAGGGTTATAGCTACTATTTTAAGCCTATAGCAGGGAAAGATATCATAAGCTTTCTAATTTAAAGTTCAAGCTGAGTAAGATTCAATTTACTTGATGGGTTGCAGTCTAGCAGTATTTATTTGGATCATATATCAAGTCAGGAGCCATATTACTTACAAGTTTAGCTTTAGAGTATTTTAAGTTAATTGAAAAGCTATAATCTCTAATAGCTAGAACCTTGATCTTATGAGACACATTCTAGATGTATCAAGAGTATTAAAATAGTGGGCCCACGACTATTAAATAGTCAACTTGAGTTTATAAACAGAGATAAGGTTTTTAGTCGTTATAATTGAGGATTTAATCTATAAGAATGTTCTATTTGTTAAAACCTAGCTCTAACTACTGAGCTGAAATAAAACCTTAACTAGGCGGTTACATGATATGATAGTCAGATAGATTTTGGTCTTTATTGCCTTAGAGATGAGACAGGTACTTTCAGAGGAAAGACGCGCCAAGGAACTTACTGGCTTCCATCATGGATACTTGAGTACCCACAATAACACTTAAATCCCTTAAATCACCGCTGTTTTAATGATGCAGGGGTTTGACCCACTAGGCAATAGGTATGGGAAGTATTAGCCTCTATACATGGTTTTGGCTAAACTATAGACTCAAATTTTGTAAGCAACTGAGTTCCCACTTTCCAAATAGGAGCGTTGGTATTTCTTCCAAAAGGGGTATTTAGATTATTATATGTTATCTTCATTGTGATAATGACAGTTGGAGCTCTAAAGTGCTTATAATTGAGGTGTATTTTGTGATGCACGGCTGAGTGGATCTTCTCTTAATTCTCTGTCATTTTCTGTGTTCACTATTAACGCTTCAGTATAATGCTCATAATTTTGTTTGGGGTGTTCCACCCATAGATATATTTAAAAAGTCTAGATGGTATGGGGCTTTTCCATGTAAAGTTGCCTGAAATTTAATATCTTCAAACCCTCTTAGGTGTCTCCGCTTATGGTAGAAATTACATTGACAAAAATATAATAGCTACTGAAATGAAAGAGTGTAGCCCTTCATCAGCTAATAAGTTTTTTCTGTACTAAAGTTGTTTATAGCTATTTAATAAATTAAAAAAATAGTTTTTAAGTTTTAATTGAATAATGTAGCAATATAACCATAGCTCTAATACCGGAAGCAAGCTGGGTATAATTGCTGAGTTAAATTTAAAGAGACATAATATATTATTTAAAAACTACTAAGTTGACTGTGCTGTTCACTTAGCGCCATAATCCTTCCAGTACTTTTCCTCAGTTCTTAGATGTTCACTTCGACCATTAAAATAGACTCTGAAAACATTGTTGCTCAAAGCCTCCATTTCATACCATTTATAAACTGTTCCAACTGAAAGAAATCCTTCTATTCTCACCTGAGAAGGATTTGTGTGAAAAATGTTCAGCTAGGGATTCCTTTGGGCGGCCAACTCAATCAAGCGAAAATTTCTTTTTAACCTTAATGGCTGGCTCATTCACATCAAGGTACTTCATTTTGAGTTCATGTCCTTGATTATACCTTGCACTTTGTTACTAACCACTTTTTTTACTCTAATTTAAACTCAAAAGTTTCAAATAATATCTGGACTAATGTTTAAACTTTATCCAAATTTTAAATTTTTAACTTCAAGATTGTGCTTTGTTATTTAAGCACGATTTTCAATTAATTTGTCTAGTTTTATTGGGTTTAGGATTTTGTATATTCAGTTCCAGTGTAGCTCTTCGTTCAATTGGCTAACAAGTTTAACTAAAGGTTCAGCCATTCCTAGAGTATAGTACAAAATTTCTATTGAGCTTTTGAGCACACTTTATATCTGCCTGCAAAAGATGGAAAGAATAATCGCTAGCTTAGTGTGCAAAAATTGTTAAGATTTACTGGTGATTAATGCCAAAAAAGAAATTGTGAGTGAGCATATAAGTAGTTTATAATTAAATATTAGGGCTAATGCTACAATTGTTGATTAAAGTTGTTGGGATCTACAAGCAACTAATGCCAAAGACGTTTTATAATTAGTATGTTGGATTTTTGCCTTACTTATGTTTATCTTTTTTCTTACCCTATATCTGAGTAAGCTTCAGTTTAAAGTGGAAAAATATAAAGATTATACTCTACCAAATTGATAATTAAATATGTAGGCACTAGATTACCACTATCCCATATAAAAACCTATACCTCTTATACTTAACAAAAAACCTCCTTTTACATACTTTTATCTTTTTGGACTTGTAGTGACTCTTTAATATTAATAGTAGTTAAAGTTCACTGGGCTTTAGGAATCCTGAGTAGTTATATTTATAAAGCGGTCAGTCTACCTCTCTAATACCTGAAGCTACAAGGATCTCTTGAGGACTTGACTAAAGCAAGCTGACAAATATGGGACTCAGTGAGTGTATAACCCAATTTACCATGATTGTTAGGGATAGAGACAGGCTGCCTAAGTGGGTGTAGGGCTCAGGGTCTACTATTATAAGAAATAAATTATCCTTTGAAGCCATTGGATTTGTTGAGTTTGTGGAGTTGCTTCTGCAAACTTGTAGTGAAAGGTATCCAGTGAATGCAAAAGATAAAGAGCTAATCCTAAATTATGTTGGCCTGTCACACCAACAGAGTTCTAAATGATACATATTGCAAAATTTACGAGCTTAGTGTTCACTGAAAGGACTCTGTGAGTGTTCTGCTTGACTAACCGAAGGAAAGTTGTCAGGTTGTTAGGGCAACTATAATGCCATTTTGCTTAAAGGTGCTGTATGCCTATAGTTCACTTACACCTTCCATTGATTACTCTGAAGATGGGCACTGCTACCAACTTTATGCAATCTGTCAGCAATTCTTCATCAATGAATTCTAGCAATTTCCCATTTGACGCCATTAATTTCTTGAGTGCTGTCTCTATTTCTGAGGCAACAAATTCCGCCACACATATTGTTAACGCCCTTTGGAGAAAGAAGTTTGTACTAAATAGCCTCTCTGCCATATTGTCAATGAACAAGACATGAGGCCTTGTTATTCTTAATTTGAGTTCATTAGCTACTTTAGAATAATATGATCAGGTAAGCTAGGGGAAGAGTTATATTTTAACAGATTATAGCTCTTTTAAATCCGTGATTTTTGCTTCAATTAGTGGTGCTTGATCACCAATTAAATCACATAGTTTTGATTGGTTCAGGATTTTTTCTCATATCCAATGTAGCTCATTGTGCAAGCAGTTGAATGAGCATAGCTATATCTGAGTTTCAGCCATTCCTATTAATTGGCTGAACTTCCAATGTTCTTTTGAGCATTCTTTAAATACCATCAATTGATGCTGAAGTAATTACTAGTTTATTATTCCATATTTATTAGTGTTTAATGGTGATTGATGACTAGGTTAGTTTTGAGTTAGCATTCAATTGAGTAATTGATTAGCAGGATGAATGCTACAATTAATGATTGAAGTAATTAGTATTTACTAACAAACCAAAGTATATGACATTTTTAACTTGTTTGTTAGTTATTGCCTTACGCATGCTAAATTTTCCTGCCCCTAGGTCTGAGTAAACCTCTGTGTAAGGTGAAAAAGTAAAAAATTATATTCTCTACCAATATGATAGTAAAATATGTGGACAATGGATTATCATTTTAAATATAAAAACCTCATCTCTCATTCCTAATAAAAACACTTCCATTTTATATGTTTATCTGTTTGAAGTTGTTATAGGTTCTTGAAAATCAAGAGTATTTAAAAGCCCCTAGAGTTTAGGCATCCCTGGTTGGTTAAATCTAGAATGGTCGGCCTACTACTCTAATTTCTGGAGCTACAAGGAACCCAGGAGGACGTACCTAAAGAATAAGATGACAACAAGGGACTATGTGCAATTAACCTCAAAATACTGGAATTGTTGATGAAAAAGTCAATCCACCCAAGTGGGTGTAGGCTCTGGATCTACTATTGTAGTTAATAAACTCAAATTAAGTGTTTGGCTAACTGAGTTTGAGGTGTTGCTGCTGCGAATTTGTAGTGAAAGGTAGACAATGAAGGCAAAAGCGCAAGGTTTATCAAACAATAAATTGTTGTCCTGGCGCACTAGCAGAGTTCCAAATGATGCAGATTTTAAATTGCAACATTTGGCTAATATGAGGTTTAGAGTTGTAAAGGGCTAAACTTTGGTGGGACAGCAGCAAATCATTGCTCATTGAGGGTATGGCCTAATTCTCAAATTGAATAATAAGACTCATGGATTACCGCCCATTTTTGACTTAAATGGGCTTACTGCTCTATCTAGCTTGATATCTGCATCCATAATCCCTACAAGTATATCGTCTTCTACTGTAGCATAAGAACAAAAAACCCAGATGACTTGGCAAAAATTAGTATACTAAGGCACATGGGATTTGTCAGCAGAGGGAGGCTCCTGCATTAAGCTAGTCAATATTTTGTGACCTCACTTTTAAGACATCTAATACATTTTTCAAAGTATGATTATTATGTTTGTAGTAAACGCAATGGAATCTTTATTGGTAAGTTTACTGAACAAAGTTAAACTTTTTGTAAGAATAAAAAGTAAACTAGTTTTATGAAGACAACAATTAAGTTGATATTTTATAAGTTGTTTTAACTCCTTTCAGGTATGCTCTTATGATTGCTCGAAAAACATACAAGTATACTATTACCTCTAGCTCTTTAATTTAAAGTAAAATAAAATAAATTTTTACCTGCTAATATTTGTTTTAATTATCATTATGCTATTGGTTTTTACTACATAGTCGATGCTTAACTTTTCAGCTGATGCAAGGAGTCATTGATTTCCCTCCACAAATTTTATCCCTTTGTTGAATTATGAAAATAGCTTGTCTCACCACCTTAGTCGATCCCTGAAGGCAACCTTTATGGGTTGCCAGCTACCTATTAATATCCGAAACCAATTATCAACTTTCTAGAGGCCACTTTATCTAGGTTACTCTTACAATCTACTGTCAGAACAAACTTAAAACGCTTCAGCAGCTTCAGGAAATACCCCTAATATTTTGGCGTTTCAGCCCAAATGGTTCACGGTAGTAATTAAAATATTGGCTATTCATCCAACATCTAAATTTACCTACTACCATTGTCAGCGATGATCCCAATTATTTTAATCATAACTTACATTGGATTCACATCCCTCTGTAATTTTAATTTTTATTAATTAATTGGTAACTATTGCCAATCAATAGATTTTAAATAAAAAAATAATTTAAAAAGCTTAAACTAGAAGGTAAATTAAATGCACCAAATTTTTGGAATAAACAATAGCAAAATATAGGATGAGCTGGATAATGTGGTCATATAGAGATTTTGTCACATCCTGACTTAACCAGATTATACAGCTCTCATATCACGTTCTTCCAATAATTCCCAGTACTAACGCTATATGGCTAGTCTTTCTGAAGCAGACGCTGACCTTTAAGCAGAGAGGCATACCTTTAAAAGAAATTTTATAGATATGACCCTGTCAGATCCCAGCAATGAATCAAGTTGTTTTGTTTAGTCCTTCCACTAAATTACCAATAATAGTTCCCATTTCTAAGAAGAAACAAAGATAGCTTCTGTCTCAAACAAGTATCTATCAATTCTTCCTCTTCTGTTACTGATGAATTGAACTTTAAAATTTTTTACTAATTTGGCTTTAATCTCATTTAATTTAACAAACATCACCAAACCTATAAATACATCCTATAGTTTGATCAGTCATTTCATTTTCAATTTAAATTTTCTCCTGGAGTTTCTGTCTATATTAATAGTAAAACTATAATCCAGTGGTCATTTTGTCTGAGTTGATTATTAGAAATTGAGAGCATTTTGAGCTCCGTTATAAAGATCTCAAAAGTAATGTTTCCACGGTCCTTGGTGAGGCTTTTAACCCCATCAAACTTGAAAATATCTTAGACCATAATACCGCAGTCTTTGCTCTTTGTTTTTCTGGCCAAGTCATTTATATTTGGTCAACAAGTCTTCTGGTATCCCCTATTTTTCATTGTTTATATCAATTTTGATTTTAGGAAGCTCGCAACTATAAACTTTAAAATGCTGTTTATCATTAAATGACTACATTGCATCTGGGGCGTCATATTTATATACATTAGTTGTTATGGTCAGAATCATGATTTGACAGCCACTTTCATGTATCACTTGCATGTTTCCTGTCCACATGTCAAACTTACTAGATGAAGTCCATTAGCAAGCACTCAAGGCTTAATTTCCAGAGCCTGTGCCCTATAGTATTACACAAAATTGTTTGCTGACTGTCTCTTTTTTCCATTGCTGCTATCACCTTGGTCTCAAATAACGCGTTTAGCAAATTCAGGTATCTCTATTTTTCTCCCCATAATCACCCTTTCACAAAGCTCTCCTTTCATCAAGAGACCTTGGAACCAGATTGAATTAGCTCTCATAAGTATCTGATCGCATAGAAAGTTTGACAACTTATATGTTTCTATTGTTGCATAACCTCTCTTCACCAGCAGGTATCAAAGGAAGAATCATCTCACCGAGGTGAGGCTTCCAAATAAAAATTAGTCAAATACACTTTGTTTTATTTCCATTTTTTTTGTTTTATGCGTCTAATTTTCTATATAGTTTTATTTATTTTATTCTTTAAACTTTTATTTTATTAATATTATCTATCTTATTGTTATTAAAAGATCTCTTTTTCCGCTTGAAACCACTTTTGCTCAAATTTTAAAATACAAACTAATTAGTAAACCAATTATTAGTGACACTGACCCATTGATGTCCATGGCCCCACAGCCTGCTGCTCCCATGTGGGGCAGCGGCGAGACCCCATCTAGCATTTTCTGTCCAGTGGGAAAACGCGCTCAGACTGGTTCATCCAGTACTAGCAAATCCTTGTGTCAGCTCATTCCACCCAAGGATCTCACCATCTACCTCAAATGCTCCCAGGTGGTGCCCCAATGCCCTCTTGTGATCCCCTAATCTCATATATGTTTTGGCCTTTGGGTCAAGTATGGGGAATTGTTCCCATACGCAGACAAAGTCATAATTGAACTTGCACAGGCGGTGATGCAACATACTGGGTTTATTGATTTCTGCCCCTATAAGGGGTACTTCAACCTTTTTTTCACATGTAAAGCTGATGCTTCAACTGCAGCAACTGTGCCCTCTCTTTAGAGGTACCCCAATTCCCACCTTGTGGACCCAGCTCCCCACTGACTCCATGTTGGTGGTTCAGTTTGCTGGGTTGCCCACTCACTTTCCCCCTTCAGTGCTCCATCAGGAGCTGATGGAAGGTTTGGCTTTCTATGGCATTGACCCCATCCTTCAATTTGTGGTCCCTAATGGAGCCACATGCCTTGCTGGGCCTTGGCCATTTGCTAAGATCAGCTTAAATTTACTAATATCGCTGAGAAGATTTCCCCTCAAACTTTCGTTAATTTTCCCCTGTCCACCCATTCTGGGCCTGCATTGAGGTCGGGCGGACCATCTGCTCATCCTGCATTAAGATGGATCACTTGAAGCATAGTTGCCCCTACCTCACTGCTTCACCATCTTTACTTTCTTGGCCTCTGGCTGCCCATCCGCCATCACCCAGCAACCATCTGGGAATAAGATGCAATCCTACCACCTCCTCCTCCAAAACCTTCTGCCACTGCTGCATCCGCAATAGCCAGTCAGGCCTCTGTTAAGTCCAGTGCCACCAATGCTCCCACCAATCATGAAGTGGCTTAGACAACAATTTGCTCTCAAGATTAACCCAATTGCCTACCTCAGCCATCCATATTGAGGAAAACGCGGCCTTGTATGACATGAACCCATGGTCCTCATTGGATGAAACTTATGAACCAGGTAACATTATTGAAGAATTAGAAGTTAACATGAAAGAATTTATCCCTACATGAAAGCCCATTGAGATCCATTAGCATTTATTGCCCCACGGCTACATGTCATTCTTTTATCTCAACACCATTTTGCTAGGGCAATTACTGCTCAACCCAAACCATGTTTCCCCTGCAATGCTGTTGCCCACACAGCGAAGATGCTTTCCAAAGGTCTCCGCCCTCCCATTCTTGCCCTGACCTGACTCCCACAGAGCAAAAAACCATTCTCCAGCTTCATAAACATGCCACAGATGCTGTTCAGAAAGTGATTGTTGCTTAAAATCTCAAAGCAAAGTAACCCATTCTAGCGCCGCTTTACTCTCACAACTTCCTGTCATCCATATGCAAGCAGAGAAATGCTTATCCACTTACATGAGCGTGATTTATGATGATGATAATTTCTATTACCAACTAATCTTCTGCGATCTCACCCTGCATATTGCTGATAACCCCACGCCCTTTCTTTCTGCCTTGGCCCATGCTTTGTATGGTAAGGAACCCGCGGATGAGCCCCCTGACCTATCTTCCCCTTCCACCATGGTAGGATAAGCGTCTCGCCGCTGTACCACCTGGTTGGTTGTATTCTCATTTTGTGTGTCTCGCTGCTCATTTGGGCAGTTGATTTGGGTTGATCAGATTTTGTTTTTTATATTTCTGTTTCAGTAATGTCCATCCCCTAGTCGGAGTACCTCAGTAAAATTATTGTTATTAAGATTTATATTTTTTTTCTTATATTCCAAAAAAAGAACTTAACTATAAACTTTATAAATAATACAACTATCAGAGATACTTTTGATCATATAGGCATTTGTTTTTGTTTCAAACTTAGTTTGATTGGCCCTACTCATAAGGCATCCAGCTTATTTTAAATTATAAAATCCTAGGGTATTGCAGTAAGTTACTTTATCTCTGTTTATAAATCCTCTTATAACCGGTCATTTGTTATCATTGTACTTCTTGGCCTGGATCATCTTCTTATTAATGGTTCCAATAAACGCTTGAAATCTTAAATCAATCATAACGTTGGCTAATCAATTTAAGTACAGGTTGATATTTATCCTAGAAGGTAAATCTAAGACTGAGTACAAAATTGGTGGAAGTTTTTCTTTCCTTCTATAGAGTAATTTTTAGGGTGTTCCCTGTTGCTAAAGGTATCTGATAATATAGGCGAATGTCACTGAACCTAAGTATGATGCCCAAACAGATATCTTCCTTGAAACCAGCTTCCATAGTCTAACAGCTAAGATATCATTTTCTCTTTTCAATAGTCTATTCCTTTTTGGCTGATATGGGACTGAAGCTACTCCTTTGATCTCCATCGGTTTATTAATCAGGGTATGACAAATGAAAATAAATATGTTTCATAAATGCTCAGGAAAGAGTAGTTAGCCTGGAAGGGTAAAATCTGCTTCCACTATAGTGCAGGTTTTGTTCAACACATAAAAAACCAATACTGGCAAAAAAATCTCAGTGTAGTATATTTGTCCCAAGGTCGACCCACCTTGATTACTTTTTTCATTAATGCTCAGGATCACCTGATAGCAGCTATGCCAGTATGCCACTTTATCTAGAATGAATTTCGCAGTATTTATAGAATTAATGCAACTCAAATTTTTAATCTTGTTAACCTTGCAAGATAGTATAATTGTTACAAAGTTTATTTCAATCCTCTGTTACTCATAATAAGAGTCCCATAACAACTATTAACACTGTATGCCATGCAACCTTGGTCACACTAATCAATACTTGCCACATTTTTGTGTGGCTTATGACTCTAGCACTATACACAACAGAAAGAAATTTGCCCTTTTATAGTTAATGATTTCTAATGATAGTATTAGAAAATATGCTTTAAAGTTTTCTTAGGCACTATGGCTGAAAACTTTATAATCAGCATGAATATTTTCTATTCTCTTGGATGGCTTTGAAAACAGAAGTCTCTTATTATTCACTAATGCAATAAATGATTATTCTTCTGTACTGTTCCTCTATAGCTTTTCATAGCGCGTTTTGAAATTATGATGGCTCTTTTTCCATTCCCTTTTTGTTACTAGCTCAAATAGGCCATCAGCATGATTTTGTACTGAAAGAATTGGTGGCTTTCTGAATAAAACATTGGCGTTTTGGTTTCTATCTACAGCGCAAAGTTCTATGTTATAGTAAAAGGCCTACAATTATAAGGCCCATCATTCTAATATCCCTTCACTTTTTTAGCACTAGTGGTGCCCAACCCAAAAGGGGGAGCCGCCACGCATCTTTATTTGCAATTGGGCCAAACAAAGGGATTATTGAAAAAAAATTCCTAATATGGCACCTCAGCTAGCAGCTTAGGAAGCCATATCAGAAGGTGAGGAAGCTTTGGGGAACTTTTGTACAGCGCTTGCTTTAGCTGGTGGACCATGGCGGACAGCATCAGGGTGGAAGCATCAGTGACATGGGGCATAAGGAGGTATAGTTGTGGGTTTTCTTCATTTATGAGGCCAGCGGTATCCATTGCCTCAATGTATTAAGCAAGTTGAGCTCAGCAAAAATGATGAAAAGCAAGCATGCAAGTGAAAGACTTGATGCGCTGGTGGATTTTAAGATAATTGTGTTTAGAAAGAGAAGTTTTTGCTGAATCAAATCAAATGCAGCTTACACCAAAAGTGAGATCCTCAATTCCATATTTTTCATCTTTTTAAAATCATGGGGAAAATCGGGAATAGGAATACCCTCAACAAGGGGCTCCATCGCCCCATGAAGTTGCTGGCAAAGTAGGGTGTTGGCAGGGGCAGCTGCAGCCTCAACTGCCATTTTGTTGATATTTTTATAATTTAAAAAACTTTTTTGAGGGCGAAAATGGTGGGGACACAATTCATGAGGGTCAACGAAAAACTCCTCCAAAGCAATATCCAGTTTTGTGTTGTACAGCCATTTGTCCTCATCAATCCATTTGAGAGCTTCAAATGGATTAGATTCAGCCAGCACTGGGCGAGCCACCAGAATTGGGCAGTGGCTGGAGCTGGTCGGCCACGTGCAGTTGACCACAGCAGCTCAGCTGAAACTGGTTCAGCCATCAACTCAGGATTCCATAATCCAGTCAAATTTTGATCATAATTTTAGAATGTAAATTTTATATTGGCTGCCTTTTTTGAAGAAGTACCAAAGTGTCCTGAGGTTGGGGGAGGTAGGATTTACCCATTTGAAAAATTATGATGAAATGGCTGCAGGCCCAACGCCCAAGGGATGAGCATCAGAAGCGGTGGAAGCAGAAATTGTAGGGCACTTGCACTTTTAGTGGTCAATCTTACATCACAAAGGGCAAATGGCACAGCTGTTTTTGACATGCAAACAGAACGAGTGATCAGGAGTGGATCTGATCACAGTGTGGGAGAGAATTGCAAGATGGGTATCCTGATGAAATTGGAGGATTGTCACAAAGGCTTGAGCCCTGCCAGATGATCTGCCCCATTAGGAACCATGAACTGCAAAATGGAGTCTGTGCCATAACTGGCTAAACCCTCCATGAGCTCATGGCAGAGGAGTTTGGGGGAAAGGTGGGAGGGCAACCTGGCGAAATGTATCACCAAAGTGGCCTCATCTGTGAGCTGGGTTCAAATGGTGATGATGAGAATTTTTTAAAAATGATTTGCAGCTTAGCTGCTGCTGCTGCATCAGCTTCCAAATGGAAGCTGTGATCAAAGTAACCCTTAAAGGGGCAAAAGTCAATAAAGCCAACGGGTTTAAAAACCGCCGTTGCCATCTCAATGATGGCTGCACTTGCATATGTGAAGAGATTCTTATATTCAACCTGGAGGCCAATAAGCAAATTGCTCCATGGGAGCACCAAAGGGCTCTGGAGTACCACCTGAGAGCTTGTGAGGTGGTGGGCCAAGTCCTGAGGGGAGACATAACGCATGGTAGCGTTGGGAGGGCTAACAGAGCCATCCCAGGAGCTTTGTTAGCAGCTTAAAGATTCCAGATGGTGGCGCACCACCACCCCAAGCCAGGGTAGCAGGTGTTGATTGCATTAACATTGGTAAGCTTTAGCTCAATCGAGCGGTCATTTTTGAATTTTTATTGAAAAATCCGAATTTAGCTTCAATTTAGTTATTGAAGCAAAAGGGATATTCTAATCTCCCTTAAAGTTCTCTTATATATGCAACTAATGGATAGAAATATGATCAATTATGACCACAAAGTACATACCATGAATTTAAATATGGTTCTCCAAGCAAGTTTAGATGATTGCAAGGCATTTGCTCTTACATTATTGTATAGCTCCTTTTGCCTCCGTTCAGGTAGGGCTAACATAGCCATCAGATAATCTTCCTCATGTTCTTCAACTTGACCAAGTACAGCACCTATTGCCATGAGCAACGCATATGACTTATAATCCGCTGGTCAAAGTTAAGATATCTGAGTTCTAGAGTTAGTGTAAAATTTCTCTATTATTTCATCAAATGCACATTGCACTTTCTCGTTCCTTAAAATCCTTTTTTGATCTTAAAGCAGATGGAAAATTTATCTATTATTTTCATGAGATTTCTGATCATATGCAATAATTTGCCCATTTTTTAAGAAGACTTGGACAATACAATCGCTCTTCAGAGATTAAATTCGTTCAATTTCTTCAACCTTCTGTTTTTGAGGTTTCATCTTATCTGCGTTTAATATGAAGCCCAAGTACTCTAACTCCTCCTTAAAAAGTGACACTACTGGGGCTTGATTTTAAGATTGGCTGAGACCAGTTTCTTAAATACTTTCTCTATTTGTTGCATGTGATCTGAATGTCTAGCTAATTACATTGCTTTCTTCTAAATTACTAAAACAAAGGATAGCTTGAGGTTAGACAAGATTGTATATATAGCCTATAAAAAGTCACAGGTGCATTACAAAAGCCTTGAGGCAATCCCATAGGCTGATAAAGTCCCTGTGACGTTATTATGGACAATTTTCCTGGTCCTTGGGTAGCATATCCTTCTACCAATATCCTGATATTAGGCCCATCGCCAAAAATTATTACCCTGCATAACCAGTCAAATGCATTATTGATTTTTGGCAAAGGTTAAGAATCCTTATTCATGTTTATAGATGGCAATAATTAATTAAAACTCTGTTAGGTCTATCCTTCTTTATGATAATCAATATTTTGATACCCCATTGCTTATAAAAAGGCATAAGCAACATGTGCTCCAACAACTTCTCCATATCCTCAGCAACCACTGCCTCAGTTGCTCTGGATCTTAAAATAGACCTCATTTCATTTTCTAAGCATCTCCAGTACTTCTTGCTGTAACGCATTTTTTATGCATCCTAGACCATAGTCATCTTTTACAAAACCAATTTAGTTTTGTTTGAATAAGGCTAATACTTCAGTTTGACGATCTTCCATTAATTCTGTTAATTGTTCTCACGTGATTAACATATTAACGCTTCCAAAAGATTCTCAATTAACCCCATTTTATTTAAATTTCTGATTTAGTGAAAAGAAAGAAGTTCAATTGTTTTTATCATATGACACATTCAACCGCTTGATTTAGCTTGATTTCAATAGGCGTTTTCTAGATTGTCTAGTAAGATATAAATCCCATGACAGCAATTAAATCCCTAGAGCTATCCAAGTTTAATTCTTGATCTTAGCCAAGGAGCCTCAATATCTACTTATAGTTGCTCTGGGATTTTCAACGTCAGTCTGATATCAACCACTTTCTATATCATAGACAGAATGGTAAGTTCCTTTTTCGCTCTGATTGGAGTCCCTAGTTCTCGCTCATGTGGTTTGCTAATGGCTGTATCTTCTTTCCAACTAATTTAAAACTGACTGGAATGATTCCATCTTTTACACCAAGACTATAAAGTTATTCCTCCTTTTGGTGTGCGTCGCCCTTCCAATGGTAAATCAATGGCAGCGTCTGACTAAGAATGTTAGAATATTCTCTTCAATTTCACACTTTACTCTATATTTTTGCATGAATTCAGTGCTAATGAGAACATGAATTTTTTAGGTAATACAACTTGCCAGCTTGAACATAAACAAGTATTATAACAGGGGAAATGCACCATACGTCCCACAGGAAGTAGTAGAGTTAGGCCCAGCTGTCCTATACTGCTTTTATGTTCAATATCTGGAGAAACTTTAAGATGTGTTACAGTTTGGTAGAAACAATATTGACTGGAGTGCTACTATTGATGATGGACCTCACTTTTACTCTACTAACTAATTGTTTCATAGGTACACTCATAGTATTATAAAATACAGTTTACTAAAAATATATCAGCATTATTTTCAAAATCCAGAGTATTAATGTAATAGGTGGAAAATTATGAAATGGTTCCTTAATAGCAGAAATAGGAATCAACACATTGAGATCTTCTTTTTTTATAATAAGTCGTCCTCATTGTCAGCATTTTTAGCTCTTTCAATTATTAGCAAACATAGGTTCAAGAAATCTTTGATCCAATCTCAGGGGAAATTTAAGTCGATAAAGCCTAAGGTAATTACATTAACATCAGGATACATGTTATGCTGGAAAGAATTGATACAATTCATTAAAGTTCAGGTCAGAGATGCCTATTTTTAAAACTTACCCAATGAAACTGGGCAGCCTGCAGATATAGAATGTACCTAATCAGGACTGCAGGGCTTTTCCTGACTCTTCGTTAGTATTTTTTTCTTTAGCCAGGACAAGGTTCATCTGGTCCTTGGTTTTCTTACTCTAACATTGGGCGGCGTAATTTCATAGAGATCCACATCAGATGCAAGTAAAGCATAGCTTATTACTATGTGAGTCAGTCCTTTAGGTTTTTTCCATCTGATTTTGTAAGATCTTTTTTCACTTTATGTTCTTTGTTTAAGTTGGATTAAAACTGGTTGAGGTTTGAAGCTTTAATTCAGCGTATTGAAAGTTGTATCCATCATTTTTAAGCACTCCACCTTTTTGGACGTGGTAGCATTGCCAGCCAACACTAAAGCCATTGTTAAGTGTAAATCTTGGTAAGTTTGGAGCACTATTTGATCATTTTGAAATTATCAAAATTTACCATTGCGTTAATTTGGCCAGATTTTGTGCCTCTTGATATAAACAGATGGAAAATGCTTCCATGGTTTTGTCCTTTCGGAATTAAATCTTCATAAACTCTTGCTTTTAGCCAGCCATTTTCTTAAGGCTACCAATACTTCAAACTACAATCATTGCCTCGTTTTAATCCCAACTGTTCTTCTGCAAATGGGATAACACCAGATTCTGTCAATCACTGTCCAGGCAATTGATCACAGTGAAAGCTTTCTGGCAATTGCTGCATCCAAATATAGTCATCTTAAATAATCTAAAACGTCATGGCATTATCTCAATGGAATTTTTGTAATTTTGGTTATCCCAAAATTTTCAGTTACTACAGGCTAGAATAAGAGATGAATAGTGGAGCCGGCCATTCTAGTGCCAGTTGTAATGTCGTCTAGGTCATTAGCAATATGGCAGCAAAATCACTAAGCATATTCCGTTTAAACTGCATGGTCTCATTGTTATTTTTAAACTCACTATATGTCATTTCCCAAATTAGATCTCCATCTGAACACAAGTATATTTATTGTTTTATCTTTTATATTTGTATCAAGAGTTGTAAATGATTCTCCAGTAATAGGAAATTCTTTTCAGCTTCTGCCTTCAAATGCAACCTTGAACATTAAAATGCCCTTAACAACTTTGACGTGTTTTATCTAATTTAAAAATTTCAAATAGTTCAGTATTGATTTTTGCAACAAGGTGAATCACTTCTTCCAGTTTGACAATTCATAAATCCACTTTTGTTTATATCTGCCTGGGTTGCTGACATAAAAGTATCCTAATTGACGCTTTCCAGATCCTTTCATGACTTCTGGATATCATTATGGATTTAGGGCATGGTATACGTAATTCTGCGAGAATCAACACCCTTGTAGTGAGCACCAAGTGTAAACTTTCATGGTAAATTTACTGTAAATGTTGGACAATATTATATAAAATAGAAGATAATTAGTCATATGAAGACAACTAGCCAGTTGCGTCATCTCTATAAGTCGGCTTAACACCACTCAGGTATCTTTTATTATCGCTTGAGAAATCATACAAGAAAAGCTAACTCCTCCAACTTATTATTTTTTCATAGTAAAATATAGTAAAAAATTTTCTGTTGTATTATATTTTTACCAGTAATGATAGGGTTTTTCATTAGTAGTTGATGCTCAACTTTTTTGCTGATGCAAAAAGAATCATTAATTGACTCCATAAATTTTAGCCTTGGGGTTAACTTCTGAACATAGCGGTATCCATAGCCTTAGTCAGACCCTGTAGGGAAAATTTTTGTAGGAAACCATATAATGTTATCATAAGCCAATTACCAAATTTCTAAAGCTGCGTTGCTTAAGTGACTCCTGCAAACTACCTCCAGTATAGGCGTTAAACACTTTGGTAAGTTCAGAAAATGCCCCTAATTGTTTGGCGCCTCAGCCAGAACAATTCATTGTAGGAATTTATTATTGGCTATTCAATTAACAGAAATTTTACTTGATAACATTATCAGCGATGATCCTCAATTATGATCATAGTTTTAAATTGCATCAATTTTTATCCTTCTGATAACTAAAATTAGTCAAATAACTGACAATTAGCCAATCAATAGATATTAAATTGAAAATCTTTAGAAAGTATAAATTAAATTAAGTTAAATAAACTAAATACTGGGAAAAATAACGTTTAATCTAGATTGAGCTTAATATTGTGGTCTTATAAAAATTCTAACATAAAGTATTCCTTCATATTGTTGTCTTTTGGCGATGCCACTGCTAGAATATTAAGGTTATTATTGGGTGCATAATGAGAAGGTACAGTTCTCTAAAATTTGGGGAGAACATTCGCAAGAGTCTCCCTTTATATGGAATAAAGAGGCAAGGCTATGTTTAATAGACTTGAGATAAAGTTGAGTATAGGGCATAGTTTTGAATGCAAACAGAGCAGTAGTAATGGCATCGTTTAAGGTGGGCTTGTTACTTAAATATATTGCTAGAGCGGCAATGTAGAAGCGGTGCACAGAATTAAGGGATGGTTTTCTTTATTTAGGCATATCACAATTATATCTTGCTATATGAAATTAAAAACTTCCTAATCCTTTGATTATAGCCCCCTTTACATTGCTTTAAGATTGGAAGTTCATCAAGTGAGGTAACATGGTGTTCTGAGAGGTCTTACTGAGAAAAGAAGATAGGTGCTTAAGCTTCCTTTGATCAGTAGCTTCTTCCAATCCACTCTCATAAAAATACAATATTGCTATAAAATTTCTTTCCCCAAGAACGTATTTCTTAAATGGAGATTATAAGATTCACAGGAGGAGTTGGCTAGGTAACTACATTGATTGATGCAGAAGATACATAGTAGTAATAAAACTCTTTTCACCAGAGTATTCCAAAAGTTAGATGGTATTAACCTAAGCTCAATTCTTTTGAATCTATGTTCATGAGATCAATTTACTCAAATGAAGCGTTAATAACAGTCTTGGGTACAGGAGCTTTATTGAGCTGTCACAGTTCAAAAATATAAATAGATGTCAAAACTTATAGTTTAAACTGATCTTGTATACCTGTAAGTACTTTCTATACAATACATAGTACATAAAAGTTTTATGGGAAACATGACTTCTAATTTTTTTATCTTGGGTTTTTAATGAAAGCTCAAGGTAAAGGAACTCCTTTCCAGGTGAGGTGACTTTTTCCAGTGATATGCCTAACTGGATATTGATCTGCTATTATTAGCCTACTAAGGAGCTGTATTCAACTTCTAAATTCACAGTACTAAATCTAGGCCCATATGGTCCAAGGGTTAAGGTGGACCCCTCTATCCACTTGACCCTTGAGATTCACTTTGTTCAAGCTTCTAAGAATGCCAAGAGGTCTAATGGATCCTAGTTATCCAGAGGATACAAGTTCAACAGGGCTTACAGAAAGAAATGGAGCTTATGGGACATCCAAGACAATCTAAGCTTGATGAAAAAAATTTACTATAATCAAGTTGACCTATCAAAAAATCTTATATATACTAAATATCTGAGAATTCTAGTCAGTAACTATATATAATCTTTGGAGAAGTTTACTCTTTTAGGATTGTAGCTCGCTTCAGCTCCTGTTAACTGCACTGGTTTCTGGTATTTTCGTTGTATGAATTGTTGATAATTGATTTAATAGGCAGTAATAGTATAAAGACTATTACTCTAGTTGAATTTTTTATAGCCAAGATGATTATTAAGTCCAACGCTAACCTGTTGCTTGTCATAATTGTTGAAGGTGCTTCTAGAATGTTAGGGAGCTTCACCCTCTGACTCCTCCTAATGTTTAACTTAACCAAAAATTTGGTTCAGTAGTACTTCTTTTTTCACGCAGAATCCGTGGAGATAATAATAAAATAAACAAAGGATTTCATAATCTTCCACTTTAGTAAAAGTGCAAAAAATATTAAATTTATGATATTCTACATTTATAAAGTAGTTAGGTATTCCTAATTGCTTTATTTATAAAAGTGCTAGTAAATTTATAAGATAATTTTGCACCCAACTCTTTTGTTAGCGCCCTGCTTTAAAATGGCACCCTTTGCTAAGAAACCCTTCTGGGCACTCTAGATTGAGATCTTTTTCATCTGTTTAGTCATATTCCGCCGCCAACCATCAATGTAACCTCTTCTGGGTTGAAATTAGAATGTGTCTCAACGCCTTCGAACAACCCCAGTGTGTCTACCCTTAATATGGTAACAATTTTCTTAGGTAATGGTACATTTACACATAAACAGAAAGTTTTATTCCTAAAAGGTTAGAACAAGGTTTATATTACAGTTGTCTTCAATTGCTAACAACTCATAAACCTCTCAGTCAATTAGTGACAGAGCCTAACTGACTCCCACAAGTTAATCAGATTATCAATATTAAAGTTTACAACCTAATCATCTATTTATTGTCAGTGAATATCCCCAACAAAACATTAGTGATCTGGCAGATTGGAACTCGGCGAGTCAATAAATATTTGCTAGTAATTTTTCCAAATAAAGTTATTATATGTAAATGATTACTCCCACATCCATTAGCAGGATCATCCCCTAGTGGACAAGCAGATTTACTATAATTTATTAAGCTGGGTGATGTGGGAAAAAATCCCAACATATCCTCCTCTTGACCAGATTATCCAGTGGTAAAGATTTTTAGAAGTATACGCCACTTGGATCCCTGCCTGAGTCCACCAGCATGGCTAGATTTGATTTATTCTAATTCATCTCCTTTTTCCTTGCCTGATGTATCTCTGGGTAATCTTTCTTCTAGTATTTTTTTGTTGCATATCCTCCTCACTGCCACCTTCGCTGAGCACAGTTCCCTTGGCCCCATGTCATGCAAGCCTAGTTTGGGTTCTTGCCAATAAAAGTTCTGGAAAGTCTGTGCCCCCAGGATAGGTTTATATGACTCTTTGTCATTTAAAGGATCTTCTTAGGCAGCTTCCCTGATTCCTTGGTCCATTCATTTCCCCTGGCTGGGCTTCGTTTCCTAGGGCCTCTTTCCAGAAGATCCAGTTTCAACCCGTCCTGATCTTTCCAATATGCTTATTCATTCCAGCGCTTAGGGGTACACCTGGTGGACTCAGTTTTAACCTGAGCTGGTCCTAAAAATATTCTTATTTATTCATGCGCCTCAGAATTACTCACGGTGGACCCAGGTTCAACCTGAGATGGCCCTACCAATGACATAGGGGACAATACAAGATGATTTTTATGATGAAATTTTTATTTAACTGAGGTAAGCCGATCAGGGAACGGACAATATAGATATTTTGTAATAGGTTAGGGGAGGTGAAGTATAAAGAGATTTAGGCACCCCAGAGTAGACGAGCTACCTCAGTTGCCAGATGGTACCGCCAGGTATAGGAGGGTTGAATTCCCTACTCCAAAGGAATTTCCTATCTATGGAGCAGGTGTAGAGGAGGGGAACCATATGCAGAAACCAGACTGGAAACCATAATCCAATAAGTTGTTGTAGCTTCAGCCTCTTGTATCCATAAATCTAGGCTTGAAAGTGTTCCAGTAGGTGTAGGTGAATTCTGCTGATTGTCCCACAAATGGTTGGCACGGTTACCTTGAAGACATCCAGTGCTATGGTGTGGATTGTCCACAGTGCAATGGCGACTATCAGGGAGCGGAGTGTGAGTGGTACCAGAAATTCAAGTTGGAGTGCGATGAGGCTTCTGGAGATTGAAAGCTCCTGGTCATTTTGGGTTCTTAACAGACGTGCAACATCCCGCCATATGGCTCTAGATGAGAGGCATGCTTTGAGGCGGTGGTGAAGCTGCCATCCCCTCCACACATTGCACATTCTGAATGAAGATAGTTGGAGCGATCTTCTGTTCTGTAGGTTCTTCTGAGGCAATTCCAGGTGTTAGCTCTTACTCTTGGCTGGAGGATTGGATGATATGTTAGCCTCCATATTGCCTTCTGTGTTATGAGATCGTAGGGGATGTCTAAAGCATCCAGGTAGTTGATTATTGTGATGAATGGGGACACGTCATGTGTGTCCTTCTGGGGTTGGTCATCTGGTTTCCTTAGCGTGAAGTGAGCTCTGAGCCTTCCCCTTCTCTGACTAGTGCCTGTGAAAGTGACGGTCAACCCTTCATGCTGAATGGTGTGGAGGAGGCGCTTGAAGTGAGGGGGGTTCCATTTGGGCCCGCTGCATTGGGGCGGTTTGCAAGGTATGTGATCAGGTTGGATGGGTTGTGTGGGTTGGATAGTTTGAGCACCTGTGCAAAGTTGGCCCTCGCTGCTCTAGATCAGTGTTGTTGTGGGAGGTCTGGGACTAGGACTTCCTCTATCCAGGTGCTCAATATGCATTCGTCGTGGACCTCAAAGTATATTAGGCCCATACTTCCACTGGAGCGTGGGCCAATAGTGTTTCCACCCATACAGGTGGCCGAGACCCAGGTCACAGTCATCCCAGGATAAGTGTGCGGATTGAGGATATGGATGTAGGTGAGAAGGAGATTGCATTGACAGGGAACCACAGCATCGAGAGGATGAGTGAGTTAGCAACTGTTACTCGCCCCATTAGTCCTGGGGATCTTCCCTTGAGGGAAGAGACGCGGTTGGACATCCGCTGTAGTAGGTTGTTCTCAATTGTCTATTGACATACCCCCTGTTTCCAGCCATATCCCAAGGTGGCGGACAGGGTTGGGTGAAGGAGGTGATTTGAAGGTTAGGATTAGTGGGTTGCTCCTTCGTGGGGGGCTGTGAGGTTTAGGTGTTGTGGCCCAGTTGTTAGTTTACTTGCCTAAGAGGATTCTTTTCTGTTTTTTTTGTTGAGTGATGCATTAATCGCAATGGAATATTCCTCCAGGGTGCATTCCAGCTGTCGGGCATCATTGTTGTTAGCTATACCTGTCATTCAGTCATCTGCAAAGGCTAGTACCTTAACTGTTGGTTTACCTTTTGCAGCTATACCCATGAGGCGTGAGTCAGTGACTCAAAGGAGTGGATCAATACTGAAGTTATACAGCATTGGGCTGAAGGGGTCCCCTTGTTTGAGCCCTCTGTGTGGTGTGATCTTGTTGGTTAGGAAGCCAGGGCTGCATACAGCCAAGGATGCAGATTCTGTAAGGAACATCGCCCAGTTTATGAATCTGAGTTGAAGTTTGAAGGCGCTTAGATATTCCTTCAGGTACGTCCAACTAACGTGATCATATGCCTTCTCCTGGTCTAGGAATACCAGGGCTCCAGTTGCTTTGGACTAGCATATGTTGGCGAAACAGTGTATTTTGATCCAGATTGAACGCCCTTGTATGAACCCAAAATGATTGGGCGACAGGATTTTGATGGCTATTGTGCCTAATCTGGTGGCTATTATTTCTTGTTAGTAGTTTTATATCAGTGTTAGAGAGTGCAAGTGGGCGCCACTTGGCCAGGTCCAGTTTGTCACCCTTCTTAAACAGTTTTATGTCATAGGAGTCCTGGCCACCAGGTATGAGGCGTGTCTCAAGCAGGTACTGGTTCATTGATGCCAAGAGGAGGGGGGCAATTTTCTTGAAATACTTTTTGTAGAATTTTTATAGTATCCCATCAGGCCCTGGGTATTTCCTACATGGTGCTCCGCGGACTGTGTCCAGAGCTCCTCCTGTGTGATTAAATTTAGGAGGTTATAGTCCAGTGGTGCACTTTGTATTCCAGCGTGTGTATAAAATTTTTTAATTTGTTGGGGGGTTGGTTGGGAGGTTGTGGTGTAGTTCAGTGTAGTAGCGGTGTACTTCCACCTTGACCTCTGGTGGGTCAGTTGCCACTGTGCCGTCATCTTTGTGGACCTTTGTGCATGCTGGCTGGTTGCTGCGGGAGTGGAATTGGCAGAAGAAGTACGTTGAGCAGGTTTCGCCTTCTTTTATAAACTAACCTTTTCTCAATACTTTGATTCTGTGCTGGTGTTTGAAGATGAGGGCGTTTAGGTGAGCGTATATTTCCGTCCATTTGCACCTCCAGTTGGGGCTATAGCTGGACTTTGGATTTTTTATCTCAAAGTGGTCCAGTTCCGACAAGGTGCTCCTGATTGTGGCTGTGTCAACTGAGTACTTACGTGAGGCGATATATCAAGTCTCATTTCTAGTTTAACTTTGAAATTTGCCCAGGTTTTGATGGGGTCTGATACAAATGGAGTTGCAAATTTTGGATTCTTGGGCTCATATTCAACCCAGTCAGATATTTTGGGCAATTTTATGTTTTCTGGGTGTAGCTTCCTCCAGGTCAACGCCTATGTGGGAGTTCAGGTTGACAAAAGCTGCACCAAAATGAGTTAGTGATTAAAGAAATTGATCTTTTTTTGGAAGTTAAAGATGTTCAAGTGATGGGTTTTTGGGGTGAGTGTTGCGAAATCGACCATGGGCTCTGCTAGTATGCCAGGCCAACCAGTATGAAGACTGGTTGGCCCTTTGCTGTTTCGCCTTCATTGGCATACCAACCCTACAAGTCCGCGTCCAACCTATCAACTAACCACCAAAACGGCTTCGCCATTAGCCCCAGGTGTCCTCAGCGTGTGCCCCAGCAAGTCCTGCCCCCTTCCTGGGTGGCTCAGGCACTTCTGTGCTGCCCCACCCTCGTGATCCTTCACCAACCCATCTGGGCATGCCCCAGCGAGTCCATCCCCTTCTTGGGCAGCTATGGCACTCCCTCACTGCACCCCTCAATGTTGGTGGCCTACCAGCGCATCTTCTGGTAGCCAGCTGGCCTGGTTCCTGCCAGTTCCTCAAAGGGAGGAGGCATGGGAGCTGGCAGCGCCAGCCACTACAGGTGTGATCGCCCGTGCCTATTGGGGATCCCCAGTCCTATCTACTCCTACTCTAGCTGCTCTAAGCCACTATCAAATAAAAGTAAGATTGGTGCAAGAGAGATGTTTATTTATGAGGGAATGAACGACTATTTATATGACTTTCAGGGCTACTGCGCCCAAGTACTCTTTGGCCAATCAAATAACGGAAACCCCTATGGCCTCATGATTCCAAAACTCTATCAGATCATAAACTTCATTCATTCATACTTTATAGTGATTCCCTCCAGATCTGCTCATCAGATCACCAAATATTAATATTAGTCAATCCATCCTCAGCACAAGTCGCTGGTCAATTATATATAAATTTGTAATTTAAATAGAACTTTTAGCATCCTCAGCATGAGTCTCTGGTGCTCCAAATTAGTTAGTGGAACTCTTTTCGTATGATTCATAACAGATTTATTGGCTTTCCGCCAGATATTCCCACAATGATTTTTGGATGGCATTATGGCAGCAAACGCAGCTTCCACCGAACCTAAACTCTCTTTAATATATAACATTTAATAGTATTGAACTAGGCGATTAGCTGGCAATTATGCCAACTAACCAAAACCCCTAATTCTTATACTATCAGAAGGATCCATCTGGTTAAAATCCTGATAGCGAGAATGAAGTTGATGTGGCTCATTGAAATTAGTGTTCCCTAATGTATGTTTGGGCAGGTCATGTGGAGGAGTGGTGACCCAGGGGGAGGTTTTCATGTAGGCCAAGGAATGCCTTCATTGCATGGAATTTGATGTGCCCTGGGGGGTATCCCCTGGGGTTAGGCCATCAGTACATGTTGGGGTTAGCCCAGAAGTTAAAATCGCCCAACAGGATGGTATCTGGTGGGAGGGTGAGTGTTGGGATGGTTTTGAGGAATTTTTTCCTCTCATCTGCGGTGCATGGTGCATAGATGCATGCTATTGAGATTGTGTCCTCTTGGAATGTAATAGTTGCTACCAGGACGCGGCCATGTAGATATGAAGAGGAGTTAGTGATTTTTAATTTTTTGTTATTGCGGATAACTACCCCATAGTGGGAGTCCATACTAATAAGAATGGTGAGACCCTGGCTGACCAGGATCCCTCTTTTCCTTGTAGACAGTGGGTTCCTTGGATGGCCAAGATATTATGGGGGTTTTGCAGGAAGTCAGCTTTTTGGCTTGGGATGCTTGAGCCCTGCCTCCCACGATGTTTAACATCCCTAATGACACTGAGGTGCCTGCGGTGCCTCAGGAGCGGTTGGGAGGGCCGCCCAGCCCAAACCCAGCGCACCATTGCTTGAGCTTACTCCATGTCATTGGGCTTTTCCACTCTGTGTCATTGTCTGATCCCTTACCCTGTGCCTATTTCACATGGGTCTTGCAGTTTTTAGAGTTTAAGTCAGATTTTTCCGCTTTTGATCCATAGTAGTTTGGTGCAGTGTTCTGATTGTTTTCTGTGGTTGCGGAGTTCAAATCTGTAGATGTGGGTTCCAAATTTTCACCCATAGTAGATTTGAATTCTCCTGCTAAGTTCGCTTGATTGATACCATGTGGGTATTTAGTCAAATTGTTGAGAAAATTTTCAGCTTGAGCATTCTGCTCTGATTGGTTGGCTCAGTTGATTTCCTCTATGTCCTCTTGAATTTGGCTGGGGTTGATGGAGGAGGCCATGAGTGATGCAGCCTTGCGCTACCCGCTTGTGGGCCTTCTGTATCATTTTGCATATTTTGGGTGAGACTGGGTCTATGAGAATGTATTGCCTATCCTCTCCCCAGAGGAAGGTGTGGTTGGTGTTGACTACTTTGGTGAAGTCTTCATCATCTTTGTCCATGGCGTCATCGTAGAAGTCTGGGGCTAATATTCCCTCCTTCAAGGTGCATGCATGTACCTTGTTCCCCAATGCGCTGCAGTGGTTGCAGATAGGCGGTGCACTATCCGATGTGATGCAGAATACCTTTGACACTTCCTCATCTGGGAGGTGAAACACCTCTGTGCATGGGATTTATGTGAGGTCCACAGCCATCTCAGGGATCAGGTTGATCATGGTCATTGCCTTTCCTGTGCACATGTTCAGCATCAGGTGAAACTGCTGTAGTTTGAGGTGTTTAATTTCTCCATAGCTGGCAATTCCAGCTTGGAGATCTTCCTCAATTACCTTGCAGGGAAGGTTGGTAGGGAGTGAGTCAAAGGAGATGAACAAAGTGCTCGCTTTGTTCCATCTGATGCACATGGTTTGCATAATTCTTTTGCTCTTGGGGAGGGCGATTTCAACGTAGACTTTTGTGGTGGCATCTGCATCTTCTACAGTTTTGAATCCCATATCAATCCAGCCGTGGTGGATGGTATGGGTGCTAATGTACACCGCGTGGGGGAAAAGGGAGGCCTGTGCATCGACCAATTTCTCCCACATAGTTGTAGAATCAACCTTTAGGAAAAGTTGAAGCCCATGCTCTACCTTTGATAGGGGTTTGTCAGACATTCTCCTTCTCGACTTTTGAAAAAGAATGTTGGAGGTAAAAATGCCCCCCAAATCCACTACTATGATTGGCCAATTACATGTCCGATCTTCTAACAAAACTATGGTTAATGAGGATATGAGTACCATTGGTCAAAAGACCCTGGCGGATTCTTGGTGGAACCCTACCCATTGGAAAAACATGTCCTATAATTAAAATTAGCTTATTAAGGTAAAAACTGATAGTTGAATTGCTATGACTCCTTGCCAAATTTGGGGTGTCCATCAAATGGTTCCCCCTCATCCGCGTCTTGTTCCATACCACTTCCTAAGCAGGGACCCCCCCTTTTTTTAGGCATGGTAAAGTCCCTCAAGGTGAGAAGATTTTACCCACCAGTGATTGGGTGAAATTTATCAAATCATTACCACACGGGTTTGTTTTGCCTCATAATATTTTCTCTCATTCTGATAGGCTGAAGCCTATCTTTCCTATTGGATGGCTAAGCTTTTCAATACTATAGCCCTAAATTCCCATGGCCCCAATATTCAAACTAGTTTAACTATGAAATACTAGTATCAAAATAGGAGAGCTTTTTCTGGCTTGCCCCGCATAAATAACAAAAAATTATAAAACTTAAAAAGCGTTTATTACTTTTATTTTAAAAGTAAGTTACATATATTTTGAGAAATATTTGTGGCATCCATCGTTGGATCCCACAGGGTTGGGCATACTGGATTTCTATGTACAAGTTTTGTTTAGTGGTGAACTCCACAACCCTGGAAGGTGTCTGAGTTTGTAGTTTCTTGGCAGCATTGGTTCCTAGTCCCCCTCCAGGGAGTTTCTTGCCCTTCGGCGCACCATTTTGCCCTTTGTCTGATATGGATTTTTCCCAATTTAATTGTGATTTGTTGTTATCGCGCATCTCTCCTGTGTGATTATCAAATTATGCTGTTTGAATTGAATCATGGTAACTAATGTTATTGTTACAGTAAAGAAAAGCTGTTCTGATGGTAAAAACTTCCCAAGGTTTAACACATTATTTTGCACTTTCGTCTTTTTATATATTTTATTTATTATTTTTTATCTTATATTATTTTTTTTGTATTTTTCCTTATGCTATTTTTGCAATGGGACTATACATTTATTATGTTCAGAGGTTCATCTTTTCTTTCCTCTACTTTGGTTCAGAGGTTTGTTTTTTGAACTTAAACAGCTATAATGGTTCAGAGGTCTATTTTTAAGACTTAGCCAACACACCAGGGCTTAACCTATGGTTTTTAGGTTCAGTGTCCCTCAAGAACATTGCAACTTACCTTCCCCTAGATCCATTAATTTAGATATCTAGTATGTACCCAGTTCACTATAAAACCATCAGTGTTATTCTTAATTGTATAGGCATCAGTCACTTCCTTGGCGATAACCTCAAATGGACCTGATCACAAAGCATGTAGTTTGTTTCTTCTTCCAAACCATGGGTGTCAAAATAAAACTTTCCATATCCCTCACAGTTTACTCTTATATGACTGGTCAGTTCTTGTCATCCGTTGTCTTTGCAGTAATTCTTTTATTCAGTGTGCTATTGAACGCTTGTGATTGCAGTATAGTCATAAACTTGTCAGTCAGTTTATGTATTGTTTGGCAGTCATTAATAAATCTGGTTCTATGGCAGAACAAGATCGGTGGTAATGCTGCCCTTTGTCCTTATAATAATTTGAAAAGTGTTTTCCCAGTCACCATATGTTGACTGATATTGTAGACAAAGGTAGCCAAACTCAGATAAATTCCTCAAGTGGAAGTTTCTACTTGACCAATTTTATCAGCGTTGAAGCTTGTTACATTGACTCGCTCTAAAATTCCATTTGTTTCTGGTTGGTATGCAATAGATACCAATCCTCAGATTCTTAACATTTCATTCAGTCTTGATATCTCATAGGAGGTAAAATTTCTTCTGTCGTCTTTCAACAAAACTTGCAGCCATCCTTGAAAGTATACCACTGGTCCAGGATGATTTTTGCCGTGCTTAAAGCATCCACTTTGCTCAAGGCTTTATTTCTACTCATCTAGTCAGATGGTCAATCGCCACTATGATGTACTTGACTCCCCCAGTACTGACACTTAGGGGTCCCATCACGTCTATTGACACCATGTGCCAAGCAATTCCAGGGTGTACTGGTGGTATCATGTTATATTCTTATGCAGATTATGGAGTTGGCATTTCACGCAAAGGTCAGATGATTGGTGACATCATAATTGATTGATTCCCAGTAATATACTAGTGAATATGGTCCATGGCTTTTCTTAGGCCACCGTAGCCAATGACTTTGTGTGCAGATCAAATGATTCCCACTTATTCTGACAGTTTTGGAATTAAAAACCATTTTAACATCTTACATTATTTATAGTTGTCCGTTTTACATTCAGTGTTCTCCATTGCTCTCTTTAGCATATCTTGAATTTCTCAAGGCTTACCCCTGATATTGCCTTCAATCATCCTCTGTAATAATTCATCCACTTTATAGATAACTTGAATGGCAGGCTGTCTTAACAATCCATCAGCATTTTTGTATGCTGATCCTGCTCGGTGTATAATCTCAAAATCATAGGCTTGTGGTTTTAAAGCCCATCAGGCCAGTCGCCCCCTGGTTCCTTCAGGTTATGGAGCCAGCATAGAGATAAGGTATTGGTCAAAACTTTAAAATGTGTCCCATGGATATACAACCATAACTGCTTTCAGGCTTAAATCACCATAAGGCATTTGCAATCTGTCACAGTGTAGTTCCTTTCCGCTGGCATCAATGTTTTGATCACATAGGCCACTGGATGTTCTTCTTTTTCATTCACTTGACAAAAAGCATTGATTGTCATTAACAGGGCTTCTGTCTGAATGTTTAATTCTTGATTGAAATCGAGGCGTTTTAAGATAGGGCTAGTCATAACTATCATCATAACTCATCAAACAATTCTTGGGCCTCATTGTTTCACATGAATCCTTTTCTGGATCCTTTAATAGGTAGAATAATGATTTAGTGATCTTAACGAAATCCTTAATGAATTGTAAATAGTAGCTGACCATCCCATGAGTAACTTTTATATCAATATGTTTTATGGGATCGACAGCCATTTTATAGTCATACCTTTCTGCAGTTGGGGTTTCAGTCCACCGGAGTTTATCAAAAACCCCAAATACTCAAGCTCTTTCTTAAAAAGGATTATTACTCGGTTTGATATTTAAGCTCGCTGTTTCCAGGCTTAAACACTTCTTCTATGTAGTCCAGGTGGTCAGTAAAGGTCCTGCTGAGTACCTTGATATCATACGGGTATACTAAACCACAGGATAACTTCTAACACTCAATTTTAAATTCATGGCCCTCTGGAATGTCACTGGCGCGTTGCATAATCCCTGGGGCATTCTAGTTAGCTGATACAACCCTTGTGCAGTAATTATTTCATATTCCTTTTAATCTTCCTCTGGCAAAATCAATTTTCTAATATCCCAAAATCAGGTCCATCACTAAAAAGTACTTGGTGTCCCATGGGCGATTTAGCACATCATCAATCCTCAGCAGTGGGTAGGAACCTTTCTTAGAGATTTTATATAATCCGTTATAATGGAGTACCACTCAATTTGATTCACATTTTTTCTCTAAAAATTAGGATAAGAATTACCCATGGACTTGATGATAGAATGATGAGCTCATGCTCTACTAACTTTCTTATTTCTTAGCTAATCACAGTTACAGCAGCCTTAGACTACCGGAAAGGTCTCATCCTTAATGGCGGATATTCCCCAGTATCAACTTTATGGATCACATTTTTTGTGCATCCAAGGTCATGGTCATTTTAGGCATATATCACCCGTTATTTTTTAATTTTTGGAGCACATCTTTCGCTGTAACTCTGATAAATCATATAGCTTCTTTTAATTGACCAAAATGTTAATGCTTTGGCAGCATCTGCTAGAAGTCCCATCTCAGTTAATATTCCAAAGCCATGATTTTTACTGATATCTGCTGTAGGGATTGAATGCAGAAACGCAATGAATTAAATTTTCTTTATCTTTATCAATTTTCTCCCAGATTGGCCTGTAGCACACTTATTTCGCCTTTAACTGGCATTATGATCCCTGATGCTACCTATTGGAATTTTGTGAGAAATTATGATAAACAGGTGATATAAAGGCTACAAAATTATTAGTTCCATTGCTCTAGCGAAGATTGACCCAATTGCAACGAAGTTATTGGTTCTGTTGCTATGGATAATGACAATTGGATATACAAAATCCTGTATGAAAAATAGACCAAAATTAAACTGCGTGATATGAGAATTGAGGTGCTTTATTAATTAGAAACCAGAGATATTTATAGGGGAAAATTTTATGGTTCTTCATGAGGATTTCCGAGATTCACCTGAGGTAAGATCTTTTTTAACAGAGGACCAATATTGTTGATTATCATTATTATTACAAGATTTGTGATGCTCATATCTAATAGAGCTCTTGTCAGATGTGATTGACCTTCTTAGCGAGGGCTTAGCCCCTTCAAAATGATTAGCTTTTTCAGATTGCTTGGTTGTCTCAGATTGCAGAGCTTCTTCAGATTGTTTAGACTCACCCATTGTAGGAGGGCAATAACTCCTAAGGGTCTTTCTTTGGTCAAATTGAGAATCAGAAATACTTGTCTTGGATTTTCAATTTCATTAGACTTAGATATTGAATCTCAATCTGGAGTAAATTTAATTATCTTAGTTTTATCTTCAACAATGCCCCCCTCAAGATCTTGCCTAGGGGGCACACACTTGCGAAGAAACCTACTATGCACTCTATTGATAACAGTACCAGCATTAATAGTGGCAATGGAGTATTCTATACCCCGATGATGGTATACACAATAAGGACCAGCCCATAAGGTGTCCAATTTGTGAATACTTCCTCCTGGCCTATGGTGGTAGAAAAGTACAAGATCTCCAACTTGGTATTCTGGTAACGTAGGTCTACTAGCGTTAGTTCTGGTACCTTCCTTCAAGGTGGAAGCAGCAAGGGAACTTGAAGCTAATGCTTGTAATCATATTTCATCAGTTAATCTCCTTATAGCTAAATCGGTCATTTGTGGGGTAGCCTCTTCAAGTATAGGTTGTACACTTGAGGGGAGGATAGGTTCCCAACCATATAAAGCTTTATAAGGCGACATTCCAATAATACGATGATAGCTAACTCTATAAGCTAACATTGCACTATGTAAGTAAAGGTTACACCTACTAGGATCATTGGCGGCCATCTTTCAAAGAATGGCTACAAGGGTACCATTTGCTCATTTGACCGCACCATTAGTTAATTGATCATAAGTTGTTGTAAAGGAATGATAAGTCCCCATTAGTTTAGTAAGCTCAGCCACCACCTGAGAAATTAAATTAGTCCCATTATCCGATTACAGGACTTTTGGGCTACCATTCCTGGTGAAAACTTGTTTGAAAAGAAAGGATGCCATCACCTTGGCGGTAACTGTGGAAACTGAATTAGCTTCAATACATTTAGTAAAATGGTTAATAGCTAACAGAATATATTGATGTCCATAGGTGGCCATAGGGAAAGGACCCACCACATCAATACTCATAGTGTAAAAGGGTTCATAAGGTCCCACAATTTGGTGTTGGAATGTTGGATTTCCACCACGTTGTTGTTGGCACTTAAGACAAGATTCTAGCACATTGTGTACAGATTCCAGCATGTTATCCCAGTAACAATGATTCTTTAACCACTGTAGTGTCTTAGCGACAGCTCCATGACCTACAGCATGGTAGGCCTCCATAATATTATCAGTCCTCACAGAGGGCCAAATAAAGGGCAACCACTCAGATCCCAACCTATTATATAATGAACCTTCTTTAACCTGAGTGTCTTTTTTTAGTACTAGATGGTCCCAACCCGAGGGGGGATTCATCAATGTTAACCTGAGTGTCTTCAATTAAGGATTGTAGCTTCAAGATAACATCCTTAGATTCACGGAACCAGAGCTCAGGTATACCAATCAGGTCATAAATGCGATCTTCCTCAGCAGAAAATAATGTTAAGATAAGCAATTGAGAAAGGCCATCAGCGTTTTGATGGATAGCTCCAGCGCGATGCTGAATACTGAAGTCATAAATTTGGAGCTTTAAAGCCCATCTATCTAAGCGCCCATCAGGATCCTTCATTTGTTGCAACCACTTCAGGGAAGCGTGATCCGTTACAATGGTGAAATGCTTGCCATATAGATAAAAGCGAAAATGCTTGAAGAGAACAACACAGTGAGGTTTTGTCTTTCAGTAACGCTATAATTGCGTTTGGCCTTATAAAGGGTTTTACTATAGTACGTGATGGTATGATCACCCATATTGGTATCATGTTGAGCCAGAATGGCCCCAATAGCAATATCACTGGCATTGTTAAATAGTATAAAAAAGTTTGGAAAAGTCATGATGGGCTAAGACAGGGGCACTCATTAAGGCTTGGCGCAACAGATCAAAGGATTGTTGCTGTGATCCTTTTTTTTTAGTACTAGATGGTTGTTGCTGTGATCCTTCCCATACAAAAGGGACTTCTTTATGCAAAAGGTAAACTAAAGACCTGCAATCTCCGCAAAATGGGGGATGAATTGTCAATAATAACCAACCATCCCTAAAAACACTTGAATATCGCACAAGCTTTTGGGAACTGGCATGTCTGAATCAGCTTGTATCTTATTAGATAAGTGTAAAATACCTTCGTGATTAACTTTATGTCCCAAAAATTCCATCTCAGTTTTAAAGAAGCACACTTTGGTGGTTTAAGACAAAGTGAGGCATGACGCAGTCAGCTAAAAACTTCCTTCAAATGTGCCAAATGTTTATTAAAAGTGCGTGAAAAAACAGTAACATTATCTAGATAAACTAAAACACAAGAAGTTTCAAATCCCCAAACAAGCCATCCATGGCTCGTTGAAAAAAGCAGGGGCATTGCAAAGCCCCTGCGGCATACGACTTGGCTCAAATAGCCCCCACTAGAAATTAGATCACATTTTTGATGATCTTCCAGGGAAAAATCAATTTGCCAATAACCACTCGCAAGGTCCATAGCTGAGAAGTAACGTGATCCAGACAATAATGTTAATGAATCATCTATGCGAGGTAAGGGATAGGAACCCTTTAGAGTAACAGCATTGAGTCGATGATAGTCTATAGCCACTTGGTGACCCCCATCCTTTTTTCATATGAGTAGTAGTGGAGAAGCCCATGGACTCTTAGAAGGCGTTAGTAGCCCAGCTTCGAGGAGTTGTTTCAGTTCCACTGAGACTTGAGCCTTTTCAACTTTGGATTTGCGATATGGTTGATCTCAAATAGGGGGAATATCCCCAGTTTTCACCTGATTCTGTACCTCTTTCATCAGGCCAAAATCTCCTGGACCTTGGGCAAAGATATTCGCTTATTCTTCAATCAGGGCCTCAGCTTCAAGCTGTTGATCTGAAGTAAGTGAATCCCCAAATTTGACGTCAATTTGAGCAACAATAGGGAGATCTTCCAGCCCAGATTCGTGTAAATCTCCACATATTAAAACAGATAATATGTCATTTACAGGAGTAGGCTGCACATAGGCAATGGGATTATTGCGATTCAATTGTATAGGTTGGGAAGTGAGATTAGCCAGTAGAATTGAAACAGTCCCATCATAGGCAGGATCAAGGATACCCGGGCAGGGTAAGGCCCCTAAATGAGAGGTGTTTTGGTGACCAAATATCTCTAATACATGATCAGGGGGTACAAATACTTGTACGCCCATATCAACAGTGACTTGAGCTTTGGGGGGAATAGTAATTGAAGTTAGAATATAACGGCATGCCATCAGAGGCACAAGCAGATGGAGGTTGAAGTATAGTCCTTGGACCCAGGATTCGGTATTCAAGATGAGAGATAGAAATGGGGTATTCCAGTAAGCAAGCACGACGTTTGAGTTTGCCTTTTCTAGTTGGAACATCATGTAAGATTAAAGGTACTAGGTACCCTATTAAAGAAAGGTATTTGTCTTTAAGACTGATTATTGCATCAAAATCGGTGAGAAACTTAGTTCTTAAGAGCAGATCATAGCAGTTTTCCAATACCACTTCAGGGGCCAACACAACCAACTTTCCAAAACGCATCAGAAGTGAGGAATAGGCTCCTATAGATTTAGTATAATAAGGTCCAGCAGTTCCATAATCTTTGGAATGTTTCAGGTCCGGTGCCAATTTGATTTTCTTCATGTTTGGAAGAGATTACATTGATGGGTGATCCCATATCAATAACAGCCAAAACTTTCACCTTATGCATGATGACTTCCACCCGGGTTACATCAGTGCCAAAGTTTGGGATTGAGAATACTGAGGGATTAATCTTTTGAATGGAATTAGAAGAAAAAGAGGAAGCATAAGCAGAAATAGAGTCTTTGCTGGATAATTCATCAGGGATATCAAGCTCATTGGGAGCGGATACCACATAACAATCTAAAGAAGAATCAAAAGGTTTTGACTGAGGCACCTGAGGTAGGTCAGCACAGAAAGCCTCATTTCTTATGCTGACTCCTCTTTTTTCAACTCCTCCGCTTGTTTTTTCCAACATTGAGACACCACATTGCCCACGAGACCACAACAAGTACATGGCTCCTTCTTCAGTTTGGATTTAGATTTAGGTGGCATCACATGAATGTGAGAATGAGGGTTAATGGAAGAGGTCAGATGTACCACCCCATTAGGGATCTCCATAAGCTCTTCTTTGATGTCAATAATGGAGCTGAAATTTTTTAGTGATTTTAAGTGTAGTAGTAACTGATTGCGAGAACTGAACGCACTCATTACAGCTGAAATAGCATCATCAACGGTAATCCAGTTGCATATAGCAAGTGTCTGGGCCTCATGGTAGAATTGTTTAGCGAATTCCTGGATAGACTCTCCTCGCTTAATTTGAATACTCATAAAGGCTTTCTTTTGGTTGGAAAGGATTTGATAACTCCCAAATTTCTTTATGAGAGCAGTTTTCACTTGAGCCCATGTAGTGCAAACCTTAAGATGAGGAACCATGATCCCTTGAGCAAACCAGCTTAGGCAAGAGGTGATATGGCGGACCTTCTATTGATCAGTAGCTCCATCCATTGTGCGTTCATAAACGAAAAGAAAATAAAGGATGCTACCTTCATCCAGTTCAAACTTATCCTTGAAGGTAGGTTTGAAAAGGGTGGCTTCAGTGTTCAAGACGTGTACGCCCAATACTGCGACTGGTCCAGCCTCAGAGGGTTCAGACTCTGTGAAATGGGCATGAGGGGGAACTCGGTCAACTTGTTGTCTCAAGAGGTTCAAATCATATTGTAAATTTTTAGCCCATTGGTTAAGATGGTCATTTGTAGGAGCTTAGTTTAAGTTGGAAATCGCAGTAACCATTTCCGTTTGCTTGGTCTCAGGTACTTCACATTTGGCAGCCAACTGCTTAATGGATGCTGTCAATGAAGCAAACCGGATTTCTTGAGTGGTTTTATTTGCATTGCATAGACGATGTGCATTCTCAACACCATCCAGTAAATTGATTAAAGAATAGTCTGGATCAGTCAGAAGACCTTCCAATGATAAGAAACACCCTTGAGCTATGGCTCAGATTTGGGTTTCTAATGCTTGTACTTGAGATACTAGAAGCATCAAAGGTTCAAAATTGGACGTGGGAAGTGAGGAGCCAGGGGGACCGGGAGGTTTTGAGGTCCTTGCGACTCATCTCTACCTGATGGTCCTGGCAGGCCTTGTTGACCCATGGGACCAGGGGGACCACATTCACCAGGAGGTCCCAGGGTTACCAATGGGGAACTAGGTGGTTCAGGAGGACCAACAGGGCCGGGTTCACCTTCTCTGATATTACCCACCACTTGCACAAGATTTTGGGTTAACCCATTAAGCTCCCCCAAGCTCTTCTCATGTTCAGACTGCAACTGAACCACCTGTCTCTTAATCTCATCCTCCAGGAAGGTAATCCGTTAATAAATAGGGTTAGTTGCATTGCTAACTTGATGAGATAATTCTTGTCCAATGTACTCTACAACCCCATTACCAATTCTCACCAACTGATTATGAATCTCATTGATTTCTTTTCTATTATTGAGAATGGCTTCTTGATTATCCCTTCCACAAGTTGGATGCTATTTCGTAAAATGAAGATAGTTGAGTGTGAAATTGTTAAGCTAGAGTCAACTGGCGTTAGATTTTGAGATGATGCAACCCCAAAATCTGAAGTAGATGGTGAATAGCAGGATGTACATAATGCCGGAGATACTGCTCAGTTCTAGCTAAACCAACTTCAATAGGCTGTAACACCTCTCAGTTATATAGGTTCATCATATTGTCAACTACTTTAGATGCTTGGTCACAATTAGGGCGAGCACCAGGCTGAATAGCCCCTCTGATCAAGCTTTTAACGGTTTCTTTAACATTTGCGGCTTGAATCTGATAATTAGATTGGTCAGGGCCCTTGATGGCCATGTCCATTGAAGCTTGAAATTGTAGATTATTATTAGCGGAAGGCAAATCTTGCCAGTTAGAGAGTACCCATCAGGTGATACTCAAAGATTCCTCTGAAAAGGGCTTTCTTCACTAGACATATTCATTGTTATGAAAGTATGTTTTCACCAGGTAGCCTCAGAATCAGACCTGGCAGGGAGCACCAGTATTGGAATTTCGTGAGAATTTATGATAAACAGGCACTATGAAGGCTACAAAATTATTAGTTCTGTGGCTCTAGCAAAGATCGACTCAATTGCAACGAAGTTATTAGTTCTGTTGCTATGGATAATGCAAAATTAATATACATAATCCTGTATGAAAAATAGACCAAAATTAAACTACGTGATACGAGAATTGAGGTGCTTTCTTAATTAAAAACCAGAGATATTTTTAGGGGAAAATTTCATGGTTCTTCATGAGGATTTTCGAGATTCACCTGAGGTAAGATCTTTTTTAACAGAGGACTAATATTGTTGATTATCATTATTATTACAAGATTTGTGATGCTCATATCTAATAGAGCTCTTGTCAGATGTGATTGACCTTCTTAGCAAGGGCTTAGCCCCTTCAAAATGATTAGTCATTTCAGATTGCTTGGTTGTCTCAGATTGCAGAGCTTCTTCAGATTGTTTAGACTCACCCATTGTAGGAGGTCAATAACTCCTAAGGGTCTTTCTTTAGTCAAATTGAGAATCAGAAATACTCATCTTGGATTTTTCAATTTCATTAGACTGAGATATCAAATCTTGATCTGGAATAATTTTGGTCATCTTAGTTGTATCTCCAACACTACCCATGGCTCAATCCTCAATTTACTCCATGGGCTGACAGCTTCCCCAAATATTTGCTCCTAAATTTTAGCATTAACCCTATGTTATTTATTATTTGCGTTCCTGCCAGAATGGTGTTCATCATTTTCATCCTAAAGGGTATCCCACCATTTTCAAGATCTCCTCCAGCATTTCCCTTCATTTTCAGTCAAACAACTTTTACTAGATGAGAAAGATGCTGTCATTGTTAATCAATTTACAAAATCGCTCTTCTTTGTCAGTGGTAGTTCTCCTTTCCGCTGATATACCAAGGGCAGGGTTTGCCCCAAATTTGTAAGTATATTTTACTTAAAAATACATTTCACACTATATTTCTCAGGAATTCCATCCCTATAAGTTTGTTGTAATTTTAATTAAATAACACTATGGCAGAAGCTGATACCACCAATGATCCAAACTGAAGTGGCAGCACACTTTAGGCTTTACATTATATTGTAATATATGGGATTGGCAGTTCCATATTCCTTACAGTGCTCTATATCTGGTGAAATCATTATCCATTTCACCAATATAGTATAACGATGATTTATGAGCACACCATTGTTAATTTTCACCTGTATTCTAACTCAATTGACTAAGATGTTTAAATTTGTACACCTATATATTCTAATAAAAGTGTTTATTGAGTAAATAGCATTATTTACTAAATCTCAAGTATAAATTAACTGCACAGATAAATCAGGGAAAGATTTCTTGATTGCACTGTTGTATAGAGATGTTTTTGTCTCATCAAGTTTCGCCTTGAGCAATTCTTCTATGCTTTCAGTGAATCTAATTTTGTCTGCTTGCTGATGAGCATACAGCTAAGCAACTTCTTTCATCATTTTGGGGCCAATCCCTTTCACTTTTGCTTGTTCAATGACATTCACGTTTAAATGAAAACCTGATGTAGCGGGTCAGGTGTTCCTTTACCAACAAATATTTAGAAAAATGTTTGTCATTATTTATTATATCAGGGGTAATAGGTTTAGCTATGGTGTTAAATTGAACCTTATCTAGACCACAGGTTCTTTTCTCTAAATTTTAACTAGCTTCCTTCTCTTTAGCTCAGACTATAGTACTTGATTCTTAGAATCCCTGCTTAAACACTGAGCGGCGAAATGTCCAGATTTTCCACATTGGTGGCAGCGGATCTGAGTCATATCTACTCGTTTTTGTCCTTTGGACTTGTTTCCCAGCATGACTTGATTCTTCTGCTCTTTAATAGGCTCAGTAAATTTCACTGTATTTTGGTTTTAAAAGGAATGGCCTTATAAGTCTGGTTAGGGGCTATAAATATAACTACTAAAGTCTTAGAAGGGGCCACCATTTGTAATGTGGACATATGTGTCACCAGCGCTGAATCCATCATGTAATGCAAATTTCAGTAGGGCCAAAGTGCCGCTTGCATTATGACTCATGCATTAAAATCTGATGATATTTTCCCACCAGCCAGTATTTGTGATACCTGGTAGAATTGATCAGTGAAAGATGCTACACTTTTGTCCTTTCAGAAATGAATGCCCACAGAAAAATCCTTTTTGCAATTGGACATCTGCGTATGGCTTCCAAACTCTATCATAATGGCTTCCTTGGCTTCATTATACATCCAATTGTCCCGTTAAGATAGGTAAACACCAGATTCTGGAATTAGGTGTTCAGGTAGTTCATTATAATCACTGCCTTTTGTCAGTCAATAAATCTGAATATCATCATTTTGAATAGATGAAAAACGCTGGTGCGTTGTCCCAGTGTAATGTGAGCAATTCTGAGATACTCCAAATTCCTCTGTGGGCCCACTGGCAGAGGATTCCGGCCCAGCGACTTGATTAACCTTAGAAGTAACTTCAGGAGTCATCTCAAAATGGTAGCAAATGACCCAGGCATATTTATGGGGGTTAAATCTTCCCAACTAGAGTTTCATGCATATTGTTGTCAGATTCGTCCACCTCCATTTGAGAACTAATCACACTTTTGTTTATTTAATTCCTCTATGTGTTTTAACATGAGCTTCATATCTTTGTGAATATGGCATGTGCATTCTCTATCCGCTTCTCACACTGTCTTCAAAAAACCCTTAAATTAATTCACCCCTCCTTTTGCTTCAAGGTGTAGATCTTTGCATAAATGTAGTTGTTGGCTTTTCCAACTTGATCAACCTCTTCCTCAGCTTTCATCACCTGTTCCTCTAAAGTACCAAAGTCTGCATGTGATGCCAAGTTTATCACGTTATTATTGGATGTTTCTAGTTCCATCCAAAGCTTCCTTAGTTTGTTCTTCTAAGACATGGTTGATATGGTCTTCTTATTAGTCTGGCTTAAAACTCAACTACACCCTGTAGTGAGCACAAAATATTAAAATCTTGGAGCTGCGTACTATTTCATGATTGTAGCTCGCTTCAGCTCCCTTGTTAACTGCACAGGTTCCTGGTAAGTTCGTTGTATTAGTTGTTGATTTTAAATTAATAGGGTGGTAATAGTTGAAGAATATACTACTATTGAATTTTTTACCAAAATTATTATTAAGTCCAACGCTAAAATGAAGCTTGTCCTAATTATTGAATGTACTTTGACATGTTAGGGAATTTATCCCTCTGAATTCTTCTAATAGTAGAACTTAACCATAAAAATTTGGTTCAGTGGTTCTTCTTCTTTATCTTCACGCAGAGTCCATGGAGATAATAAAATAAACAAAGGATTTCATAACCTTCCACTCTAGTCTCAAGAGCAAAATATAAAATAAATTTATGAAAGTCTAAATCATTAATGGAATTAATCTTTTCCTATCTGCTTTATTTAGAGAAGTTCAAGTAAATTTATAAGGTAATTTGGCATTCAACTCTTCTGTTAGCGCCATGCTTTAAAAGGCACCCGTTGCCAATAAACACTTCTGGGCACTCTAAATTGAGATCTTTCTCATCAGTTTAGTCAGATTCCGCGTTATCCATCAATGCAACCTCTTCTGAGTTGAAATAAAGGATATTTCCTAACGCCTTCGCACAACCCCAGCATGTCTACTCTTGATAGGGTAACAGCTTTCTTAAGTAATGGTACTTTTATCCATAAACATTGAGTCTTATTCCTAAAAGGTTAACTTGCAAAATGCTCATCACATGCATCTTAATTGTCTAGCAACTCATAAACCCCTCAGTCTATAGGCTACAGAGCCTGATTGACTCCTGCAAGTTAGTTAGATTATCAATATTTTATGACAACCTAATCACCTGTTTATTGTCAGGGTTGATCCCAACAATATATGAGTGATCTGAATATCTAAACACAGCAAATTACTAAATATTCAATAGGAATAGTTCTCCAAACAATAGTTATAGTATTTAATAAATAACTCCCTCATCCATTAGCGATATTCATCCCCTAGTGGACAATCAGATTTAATATAATCAATTTAGCTAGGCAATGTGGGCAAAATTTAACAGTAACGCTAGCCCCAATCGAATTCTATGCAGATACTTCACACTAAACAACACATATGCATCAAATACAATTGCACAGGAGGGTTTGAGCTTGAAAATAATAAGGTACTAATTTAAGAAAATGACATTAGGATTTGCTCTCAGAAAAATAATTTATTGAAAATAGGCTTTTATTAAAACTGTTTAAGAGAAAACTGTAGTATCAAATACTGATAGTGGCTCTGGGATCATGGTGGATATTCTTGATAAGCTTTACTGGGCTATAAAAATAAGATTTTAATAAAAATAGTATCCTTTTCTTATATGCTACTCAAACGCTTTCATCACCATAGTTAAAGCATATGATAGTTCAATAGCACTAAGGAATTTTAGGTTAGCTGCATGATGATTTAGAAGGCTGGGACACTAAAGTTTTGTCCTCAGTTGCACTACTCAATAGTAGCACTCAGTTTATTGCAATTGAGGCACTTGCATATAACCAAGTATTAGAATCCTATCAACTATGAGCTTACGCTGGCACAAGGAGAAAATGGTGAGAATATAATGGAGTAATAATGATACAAATATTACTTAGTGGAGTTTGTTGAAGCAGTCTACCACGCTGCTCTCAATGATAATGAGGAAAACTCTTACTAAACCGCCATCCACCCACACTACGCTGATGCCCCTACATCTTGGCTATCAGCTTTAATCCGCTTCTTCGATCAAAATGACATTGTAGTGGCAGATATGTCTACAAAAAACCTGCCTGACCCCCTCACCCTCTTCCATGGTGGGTTAGCGGTTTCCACCCCCACCTGGTTGGAAGTTTTTTTGTCTTCCCATTCATTCTTTTGATCAGGTTCTTTTGTTTTGTTTTAATTTTTTTTATTTGTCCATTCCCTAGTCAGCGTACCTCAATTAAAATTTAAAAATAATAATACAAATACCAGATTCATGGGACGAGGTAATTAATGGATTAGTGATTTGAGAGTTTCACTGGCAGGGGTTGTGGATTTATCATAATTAATAGCTACCATAAGTCTTATGTCGCTAAGGCAAGATATTTGATAACAGATTATATTACAAATTATCAATTACATATAAAACATGGGGCGTTGGGAGAAGTAATCCATAGAAAATTAATCCTATAGGTCAAAACTAAGTAGCAGAAAATTAATCAAACCCTCTGTCTACATATAAGATATAATTAAGATAAGTAATTGCATTATTAACTAATTTGGTTGGTCAGACTAAATCACAAAATCTCCCTCCCCCCACTTGAAAAAAATATAGAGCAAATTAAGTAGGAGTCAATAAAATCATTAAGAAGTTAAGACCGCTAGACCAGCGCCTGCTATTAATTCTTTAGAAACTTAGCATGCACCCAGTTTACAAGGTGTCCTTTAACAGGATCCTATAAAGTGTAGGCATATTCAGATTTCTTCTTATTAATCTTGTAGGTCCCTTACCAAATGTGCTCCAGTTTTCTAGTTTTTCTCAATCTATATCAATCATATATTATAAACCAAAATATTATATGGAAAAGTTGGTAGGGTCCAATAGTCCTTGTTATTGCACTTTCAATGATTTTTCTCAGAAATCAGCATATAAGAATGTTCTTTAATTTGTATATATTATTTTATGTCTGAGTTAACTTATTCAAAAGATTATTGGGACTCAGATTTTCTTTAAAAACACAGAAATTTAAATTAGTGTAAAGCGCTGTGTGCATCCTATAAAATAACTGGTACAGATCGGCCATTTGTAGATTGAAAGGCTATATTGTAGGTAAAAACTGTGGAGGTCAGGAACAGATTTCAGCTGGAGGGATTACCTGTGGTTAGCTTCCGCAAGATGCCCACCAAAGTGACATTTACCCATTACACAGTGCCTTTAGTTTCATGGCTATATGGTGTACAATGCCCCTCAAATACCCATCAAGTTATTTAGTTTATGTAAGATATGGTACATGGAATTAGTTTCAGTACTTATTAAAAGTAATTGGGGCATCCATGCTGATAAATTAAAAGGATAAACTTAGCCATCATCATGGCGCTGAGGTCCTCAAATGGGTTTGCCTCAACTCACTTGGTAAGGCGATTGATATATACTATAATCTACTTGATTTGCCCATACCTATTGGGCAAGGGGCTCAAAACGTCAATAGAGACAGTGTGCCAAGCGAAGTTAGGTTTGACTAATTGGTATGAGTTGGCTTTCCAGTAGGAACTTTGACTTGACATTATTTACAGCTGTTAAGTATTTCATGGATTAATAAAAGGCATTGATTTCCAGTACAGTTGTCATAACTGTTCAAGGTTCTTCTTGTAACTTCCACGCCCCGTTGCCTTATGAACTAGATAATTAAATCAGTTTACTTGAAAGATGTAGAATTGAAAAATTGCTCGTTAAAGTTTTTCAAAGTTTTCTATTCTTGACAAGGTATTTCTTCTCATCTTATATATTACGTTGAACCTCCACTGGTTCATTTGACATATTGTTGAAATAACACCTTATCATAAAGAGCATTAGACAGATCAGTCGCTAAGGCCGCAATGGTCAGATGAGATAGACAATTGACATTTTGATGTTTTATGTTGGGGCAGTTTTTAATTTTCAGAATAATAGGCTTTATGATTTTAAAGATCATTGATACAGCGCCCTTATGGCTCAATTAAATTCTGTAACTAATGTAGCAAATTTTAGTTATTTACAACTTTAAAAGCACTCTGTGGACATATACCCATAATTGTTAATATGCATATATGACCACCAGACACTCTCTATCATTTACCGTGTAGTTTCTTTAAAAATACAAAGTTTGGCTGCAATAAGCCACTGGATGCTCTATCCCTTCATAGTATGTTTTTGATACCATTACCTTGATAGCAGTTATAAGACTTTCATTTAAACAAACAGTTTGTCAAAAAGGGTACATAATTATCGGCGTTTTGATGGGGCAAAAGTAACTTTTTAAAGGCCAACTTGCAATTTGCTGTCTGATAAAATTATACATTATTTTTCATGGAGGCGAAAAGGGGGCTCAACTGTCTTAATAAAATTTTTGAACCAGAAAGCTAACTGACCAATTCAAGGATATTTGGTGACTTGTTTACTGCTTGGCTGCGCCACTTGTTCAGTTTTTCCAATCTTTGGTGGCTGGGACAAAAGCCATGCTTTTCAATATCAATTCAAGATATTTGAGTTGTTAGAATATGTTACACTTCCTTGTTTTGATTGATAAACAGCTTTTGTGAAACGGCAGAACCCTTTCTACAGTTGGTACTGATGCTCATTAATTGTTTTAGAAAAAACGTTATAATGTCTAAATAAACTAAAATGCAGGATATCTTTAAATCACTTATGATAGTATCCATAGCCCGCTGAAAAGTTATGGTGGCAGTTTACGGCCCTTGCGGCATACTAGTGGGTTGGTAGCGGTCCTTTATAATAATCATACTGCATTTTCTCTTGCTCACCTTTGAGTAGCTCAATCTGCCAGTATCCAGAAATTAAGCACATAGCTGAAAAGTTTTGCAAGCCACTCAAGCGCTCTATCACATCATCAATGCAAGGTAACAAATAATGTCCTTCTTAGTCGTGTTGTTGAGATTCCTCTAATCAATTACATGCGATTATATCTTTCATTTTGTCTTTATCTAACACCAGAAGGCCAAGTGTCTTTTGAGGGCACTGATTACAGTTGTACAAGCTTTTTAACTTCTTTATTAGCAACTTCATCACCCATTTTTAACACTTAGTGTGACACAAGAAAATTAAAGGATGATTTCCGGTATCAATATGATTTAACACATCTTGTGAACAACCCAAATCAAAGACTTTTTTGTAAGAATAACATATACCTATCAAAAACAGCTAGCAATTGTTCCTTTTCATCTTCAGCTACCCAGAGAGTTGTTCATGAGGGATTAGTGAACAAACAGAGTAATTATATTGTCTTCCAGCCCAAGTTTTTCTATATTATTGAACTCATATTTATTTTTATTCTATTAATAAAAAATAAGAAAAAAATTGACATCATGAAGCTGTTTATTTAGAAGATGGTACAAATACAATTAGCTAATAAGACTTGAATCTTGCCATGGTTGGGAAGAACAAACCCATGTGCGGTTCCAAGTTTTAAGCTGGATTGCTATAACAGAGCAAAACTTCTCCACATATACTTTGGAAAATCTTTAGATTAATCTCAGTCCCCAATATAATCTGATGGCCCACTTGAATAATTTGATTAGAATTGGCCTTCAGTGGAATGTCCTCAATTACATAATTTATTTAAGCAATCACTTAGTATGGCCACAAATATGTTGATAACCAGATTTCACTAAGCCATCCTTAAATGCTAGGTTAACAACCCCATGATTCAAGGAACAGCGCTCATGTTTTTAGTTTAGTAAAGCATAAGGTTTTGATTAAGTATGTATTTTAAATTTTATTCGAGGTGGGCTGACCTGGGGATGATACCGCACCAATTAAGAAGAAATTGAATGAATGGGAAAGGAGGATAAAATCTGGAAACCCTCCACGCACAGCATATGATAGGCCAGGAACTCCATGCACCGCCTTTGCTATGTGCTATCTCGGTTCAGGGCATTGGTGCACAACGCCTACACAGTCATAATTGTCCCCTACACAAAGTTCCTGTACCAGAATTGAACTTGGGAAGGCAGCAGTAGAGGTCCCTATTCTACCACTGGGGTATCCTCCCCTTTTGATTAAGTATGTACAGAGTATTAAAAATTAATCTTAATCCATAAATTTTTATAAAAGAAGTTTAATAATAAAATCATCGTTTGATTTGGTAAAACTACAGTGATAGTTGATATTACTAGTGAACCAAAACGTAGTGGAAGCGCACTATATGCTCCTAGAGAAGTAGTTATCTGGGCGTGGTACTGTATACTTTTTCATGGTCAATATCTAACGCAAGGCCAAGTTTTTTACCGATTTTTTAGAGATGATAGTAATTGGTGACTCACTATCCACAATAGCTCTTATTTTTTACTGACTATAAGTGATTTCAATATATTTTCATTAATCTTGGTAGCGTCAGATGCATTGTTTAGTTTCAAATTTTGATTTCAGATTGACATAAATAAGATTGCAAGTTTTCATATAAGTGCGTGCTTGATTCCTTTAAAGCCCTAATATTATGGCCACTTGGACCCATACACCTTGGGGTATCACCAGAGTTACCAGAAGTCTTTTTATTACAAGTATTGGACATTAGGCTTATTTTTACTTATCTGTAAATACACATTTTCGTTATAATAAGGATGGACGGGTAACCTCTTCTTCATTATCAGCTATTACTGGTTGCAAAACTGGCTGTGACAAAGCTCCATAATTTTTCAGAAGCTCTTAGTTCATTTTTGGAAGGAAGTCATTTTAGACAATAAGGGGTTATACAAGTCTTGGTAGGAGTATAATATTTACTCCTATCCTTCATCATCTTTTCAAAAATTCTCATCAGTATCAGAGTACTCAATGTGTACATTGGGATTGACACTCATTTCAAGACAGTGCTTGGTATAGTGCTCTCACTGTTTGCATGTGTAACAAGTGATTAAACTATTGTCAAATATATTGCAGTGAGGCCTAAAAGGTAAGTTATAGTATTATTTTAAAAAAGTATAGGCTTATAATATACTTCACTCAGCTCTGGTTGACTTGAATTTGGAGCCTCACATTGATTGCATTTTGCAAAGATATTACCCATTTAGTTAATATTGTGTTCTTCATTTTGCACGGGTGATAATATCTGGTATAGCTCCATATACAGCCTGCAGGCATGTCAAAGAGCAATCTGGGCGCCAATATTCTTTTAACACATTTGCTACATATAAAATTTGAGCATCATGTTATTATATCTAAAAAAGCTACAACAAGCTCATTATTATTTGAGGAGAAATTAAAAAACGTTTTCTACATTGTCATTTTTTATGCTCCGTCAGACTCTTGTATAATAGGTTCTTTTGAAAGTTTGTAAGTCAGACAAGCTTCACTTAGATTATGCATAATCAGTTCCTTTTTTTAGAACTCAAGGAATTTAAGATGTTTGCTATTTTAGCATTTCCAGGGAGCACATTCTAATATACCTAAAACAAGGCGATAAAGCTGTGTGCATTCCATTTTGGCCAAACTTGGATAAGTGATTGTTTATAATTATAATTGCATTATTTTTGTATGAACGTGAAGGGCACAATGATTCTGATCAATACTCAAAGTTGTTTTAATGTGTTACAAAAGCAAAAAAAAACTTTGGTCTGCCAGAGTAGTCTGATCTGAGGTGGCCTGCATAAGGCTAGCAGAAGTCAATGATGTAGCAGTAACCGCAGGGGAAATGGTGACAAGTAACTTTCTGCTGCATATGCTAGAATAGCACTGAACTCAGAGTTGATGTAGTTCTAATAGTAGTAAAAATAATAGGAAAATGGCGCCAAACCAGCACTCATTGTAATCAACATCATATTGAGTATCAAACCAAATATTTGGGGATTGATTATTGAAAAGACTTTTGCTATTGTTAATGAAGCCATCTATAAACTCTTGTCAGAGGTAGTATACAAACCAAAAAGTGGTGCTCTCTGCCATGAATAAAAATGTAGTCTTCTTTTGTTCCTGCTTGGAATTTAATAATCTAATATCCTCCCTTTGGATGGAAACTAGCTTATTTAGGGAGTTAATCACCCTCTCCCAGTTAGTGTTTGACAGAACAGCTTTAGTTGGAGCTTGACTAAAGCCATTAATGAAACTTCAGTCCAGGTCAGTATGTTCCTACATAATATAAACCTAATAATCTTAATTCAATTAAGATCTCTTAAAGCTGGCCAATGTCCATTCAATCTATTGCAAATCTAAAAACTTGATCATAATAAGCTGAGAATTGGCTCTAGCCGCTTCATATATAATTAAACAATATGGATCAGCACGGCTTAGATGCTCTAGCTGATTCAATATATTTTTTTGGGGTTACAAGGTGCTAAAAGTGCCCCCTGTAATGAGCACCAAAATGTTAAAACTGACTCTTAGGCGTTGAATTCCAACTGCACTGGTGGTTTCACACTCAAGATATTAAAGTTGCTGTTTAAATACAGTGACCTCTGAAAAAAGCTCATAATAACCCCTTATATATCCCTTATATGCTTATACTGTTATAAATAAGTCCAAATTGTAGCAAAAATACTAACATCAGCTCTGATGATTGCAGTGGATAATTTAGTAATATCAGCTTTACTAAGATATGGTAAAAACAAATCTTTTCAAAAAATTGCAGTTCCTTGCTGATATGCTACTCAAAAATCATATGTTACCATTAGTGCAAAACATGAATACTTTTTAGCACTGAGGAATTTCAGGGTAGTTGCATAATGTCCAAGAAAGCAGCGACACTAAGCTTTTGGCCTCAGGACCATTTACGCAATAGTAAAACTCAGGTAATTACAATTGAGACAATGGTGGATGGCCAAGTACTATTAAAGACCTATCAATGGTAATTTTATGCCAGAATGGGGGAAAGAGTTGAAATTATAGAATAATAAGAGGCACAAATATCATACCTGTGGAGTGTTATTATAATTGCGATTTAAGAGCTGCATTGGTGGGAATTATGGGTTCAATCATACTTAACAACTACCATAAATTAGCGTTCCAAGGCGAGATAAACTTTAGAAATTAATACTAACAATTAAAAGCTTTAGATAAAAAAGAGGGACGTTGTGCAAAGTAAGCCATAGTAGATTAATCCTATAAGGTAACATTGAGTAGCAGCCAATTAATTAAACCCTCTTTCTACATATTAATTATATTACAAATAAGCAATTAAATTAGTAATTAATTTGTTTGGTTAGACCAAATTGTAACATACTTTTAATTTATTAAGACGCAAGGTAATTTTAGAGTATTTAAACTTATTTAACTTTCTGAAATAAAACATTTTTGTTTCACTTTATTCAATAAATAGTGGTTTTCAACTATAACTTGTCAATTTCTCTAAAGAAGGCAGAAGTAATTTTGTACAATTCTGCTAATTGATTGTGCATAGTTTCCAATACGTTAATGCTGGAGAAGTTCTTGATGAGGGAGACCTTCTTCTTGTGACAGGTGTTACAAGTCTGGGTGGAAAAATTGTTGCGTATTGCTGCCTTAGCATCTTACTCAACTTGAATAAAATCATGGGTGGCAGAAGTATATAAGCCTATCATTTGAGTTGGTACAGCAATAGCACATACTAAATATTTTCATACACAAAGGACAAAGGCCCAAGTTATAAGGAGCTGAAAAGATTCAAAAAAAAAGATTTGTTTCTAGTAATAATTAGCAGATGAAATATGAAAATCCAATTCCATAGAGGCTGGTAGTTAAAGATTACTTGGCGCAGCAGATGGTTTACATAAATGTATGGATACCATTAATGAATGATTTGAGTGAACACACTGGAAGGAGATGATTCTGTGGCAGATTCATTGTCCATATCGGTCTTTAATGTTCAAGAGGTGTTTGGTGACACCTGTAAAGAAGCACCAAATTGTCACCAGGACAAAGGGGTGAAACTCCCAGCCATTTTGAAAAAGAGTTCAGTAGTCTTGAAGCTCCCAATGTAAGATCAATTAATAATTAATAGTTATAATATAATATGGCATTATTTTCTAGGAAACTTTAGGAATATATTTCTATAAGTTTGATAAAAAAGTTTTCAAGAAAGTAATAATAATGATTTACTAGAAAAGAAAAGCTTATAGGCTTTGAGGGGGCGTTTCAACAAGTAGGATATATTTGAACTGCCACGACAAGATCTTCTAATGATAAAAATCATCTTGTTTAGCAGGCATTTCTGGACCCTTAAGTAGATTTGCTTAATTATGAAGGCATAGGTTGTGAAACATATGTTTCAAGCTTCTCTTTGTTATTACCTTGGAATTAATATCTGGTTTATCACTTGAATGATCATGTCCCAAATCCAACAGATGTATTTTTATATTTTACATGAATTACAGTCACCGCACCCCACCAACTTGTGAAGTGTGTTGATTTTTCAGGTAAGCGAAAATATCAGCATCCAGAAGGGCCACTTATTGATGAACTTTTTAGTGCAAGAACATTCTTCATGTACTTCATCTCAATTTTATTGTATGAATGAGATGTAATTATGTTAGAAGTCAAAGGTGTAAAATGAATGACTATATAAGATTAACTACTGCATATACATCAATGGTGTAACCTTGCAATATGCATAATATAGTAGATGGAAGGAATTAAATATAGACTGAGGTATTGATTAGCTCTAGTACTAACATATATAATTGTTGACTTTTCATATTTTACAGCTCTCTCAGAATATGGGATAAAGAAGATTCTCTATTATAACTTGATAATTTTTCAAGGGACATATATGCTATCAAGTAGCTCTTAAATGGGTAGTCCTGAATTGACAGTTCTTATCTTATATTCGCCTTATTTTCTTATGGGTTCCTATTTTCCATAATTAAGATTGAACTCAGGGTTTCTGGGTTAGGAGGCTCCACCTAAAAATTAAAAATCTGTTATCTGCAGATAATTCTTGTAGCATCATTAAACTAAGAGTTATCTTGATTAGAGTTACTTCCACCAGTAACAATTTTTTCTATAGTGGTAACAAAGAATACATTGCAATAAAAACCAATAAATTTTAGTGTCTGTAGCTAAGACAATCCCAAATGGATCAAATAGTCTCAAGGTACTCTTATTTTGATGTATTCTAGTATTTTAACATGGGAAGGAGTAAGGGGTTGGCCTATCGTTACAGATCTATCTCTGATACTGTAACTTCACAAATGGTGAAAATTTTCTTAAAAAGTACCTTCAGGAGTAAGAAAATTGATATATTGGTTCAAAAATGATGCAATAAACTTTATTAGTTATGATTGTCTCATCTAAAGGCTTCCTAGTGGCTTCGCTTTTAAGTGAGCCTTTAACAAACCAATGAACAGAATCTTTCATTGTACTTTTACAAGGTTGAAAGTATGGCAGTCCATGAGGTCAGGTGATCAATTCCTTAGATTTTAGTTAAGTTCTATAGCTTACTGAACATTGTGACAGAGGAAGCTCTAATCCTTTGTCTCTTACCACATCCTCAGTGTTACCTTTGTCAGTTGCTTTTCTAGTAAACACATTGGTATAACATAAAGATCTAATTTTTATGACTTTCCTAATGCTTTGACCTAAGGGAATTTCATGACAGCATAGTTGCTATCCGATTTCTAGTTTAGTAAATATTATATAGATTGTTTATTTATATAGTTAAGATTTCTCCAATTAATTTAAATTCTGACAAGCCTTTAATGATGGGATCATCTCGGTTCCAACGCTTAACTATCTAATTAATTCTGCAATTCCTGTTTGCTTTTAATGTTGGTGTAATATGAAGTCCCTTTACGCGCTACATGCTCAGGTAAACAGTTAGCTAGTTCTCACTTCTTTTCTTACTGAATATAAATCTAAGTTATAAGCTAACTAATTTAGTTATAGACAATTTACTCCCAAAAGTCCTAATGTTAAGTAGATATCTCATCAGTAGTAACGATTTGACATTAAGAGTAATTTAGAAATATTTATAGTTAAACCACTTTATTCAATATTAATCAGCTCTCTTGTGATAAGATCATCATCTTTAGTAAATTAATGATTATGAAAGGAAATGATTTATTAAAATAAGTAATTGTACATGGTGCAATAAGTTGGACACAATCTAGATCTCTTAGGGTATATTCTGATATCAGGTTTTAGGATTGAATCACAAATCTGATTTTTCTATAGAAAATCAAGTATATGCTTATTCAACACTTCCCCTTCCTTGACTTAATTTTCCATTTAATATTAAATAAGTGGTCTTTATATTCATGAAAAGGCTGAAGAATTTGGTGTGAACTTTATAAACTAACCTTCTGTCAACTAAGCTTTAGATGTATAGGCTTCATTAGCGACTCATTAAGCACAATGTAAGGTCTTTTCCATAAAGGTAGCTATAATATGCGTATGACAAATCCGTAAGTGCTGTAGTAAGTGATTTAGTCGCTGGCTGCAAATCTCATTACTTTGAACATATGTTGAACACCTCTCTTTTAAGTTATTTCTCCTCATCATAGATGCTCCATAAGTTTCAGTATGGAGTTATTTAGTAGTTTTAGTAGCCAATTAAAGTACCCAGTTGGTTGAACCTCATCCTCATTGATAATATTGAATGTAGTAACTGCGGTAGTTCAGGCTGCCAACTGTAAAAAAGCTGAAAAGATGAAAATCTTGTACAGCTGTGGTAACTGATATCTTTAAAAATGGTTGAGTCCAAATATATGGCCCATTGAGAATGAGAAGCGTTGGCAAACTTCCAAAGAGCTTTTTCTAAAAGGTTGTAGACATGTTTCACCATCTATTAGATTCTATAGGATAGGGGTAGTAGAACCTATTAAATCCCATTTAACTCACCCTGCTTGGGAACAGCTCAAGATGTTAAGCTAGTGACATTGTCCATGAGGAAAAATTGAGTACAACCATATCAGTGAATACCTATTCCATTATAAGCTTAGCAGTAATTATTCTCCAAGATCTCTAATAATTCTAGCTTTAACCTTTTAGTAAAATGATCAATTGCCAATATAACCTTACTGAAAATTGATAACACTGGTTTTAGAAGGTCCTATGATATCTATAGACACTGTATTAGGCCCAACCAGGTTTATCCAAACTATAGGTAGTTGTAGATTTATAAGGCTTATGGGCTTGACATTTGTGACATGTCATTAACACATCTTAGATGTTAAAACTTAGTGAATCTCAATAAAATCATTGTTGGTGTTTTTAGGGTCTTAAGTAGGCCTCTATGTCAGTTGCGCAATGAGATTGTATAATTTATTTCTGTATGAGTTGAAGGCAGGGGTACATTCTATTTGTAATTCTCTACAAGTTATACAATTGTCCAGATAAATTTTAGTATCTTTCATTATATTATTACAGGGTGCAGAGAACAGCAGGTTTTTCATTAGCGTAATCATTTAGAATTAATTTTCTAAATAGCTGAAATGTAAAGGGAGATAGAGATATCATACCATGAAGTCAAGAAAGTTCATCAGCATTCTAATAAGTTTTCCACAAGTGTTGTACTATCTCATAGTTGTAGCCTGCAGTTTTAGGGCCATCATGCTAATTGACCCTCTGGTTTCTTAAGGGTGTATACCCATATTAAGGAAGCATGCTCAGAGGCAATTTTAGACTTAGTCTCATGTAGATAACCTCAAATTTGTTTTTTATTTTGTATGTCTTCTAAGCATACTTACTTGGTTACAGTGTAAGCTAATTGTGTTTGTCCAACACATGACTGTAGAAGGCTACTGGATGCCCTTCCCCTTCAACCTTTTTTTGAGAGAGTGCAGCCCCTATAGCAGCGAGTGATGCTTCATCTTGTACTATAAACAGTCAATCAAAGAATGGGAAATCTCAGAACAGGACTGTTAACTTTTTGGTGATACAGGTTAAATCCACCAAACTGGTTTTCACAGGGTACTAGCCACTGAGCAACGGAACTGATGATATACAGATCGCTGATCCTTTATAAAAACTGATTTATATAAGATATGGAGCAATCACCCCAATTGACACTTTATTATAATATAAAAAAGCAGAACTTATCTGCAGACTACCGAAAAAATTTCCCCTCTCATTCTGCCACACAACTCTTATCTCAGTATTCTAGGTTGATTCCACCCTTATGCTTAGTAATCTCCTATTCATTCCATTTTATGAGCTTTTGTCTATCTCAAAAAAATATTTGAGGTGGGTCGACCTTAGGATAATTGTACCACACCAAGAATTTTTTAGCCTTTACAGGTTTCAAACTTGTATTGAACAAAACCTGCACTAGTGTGGAAGCAGAGATCACCCTGCCAGGTTAACCACCCTTTTTTGTCTATCTCAAGGTTTGGTAGAATTCCCTTGATTTGCCAAACTATTGAGGTTATGATCAATTTGCTTCACATTAATATATTCCACTCAATCTTGAGGCTTTCCCCTACTCTAATTTTATGATCTGCCGGAATGTATAGCTTATCATCCAGTCATATCAATTTTTAACATACCCTCCTCTTTTGACTGGACAATAAGCTCCTATTGCTTGTATGCTTGGAGGTACTTCACATGATCTTGGTTAATAATTTGACCACCTGTGGATTCCTTAATGGTGTAGGCATCAATACTATTCTTCTCAATTTTTCAAATGGCCCAGTCCAAATGTTGGCGGACTTGTTCTTACGTCCAAATCCATGTTGGCCATGAAACAAGACATGATATCCCAAAGTGAACTGCAGGAGTCTGCTACAACATCTCTGGTCAGCCGCCTTATCACAAATCTTCTTAGCCAAACTGGTAAAATATGATTCCATTTGTAGTTTGAACAGCATCTCCATTAGATTGGTCAAATAATGCTGCAGTTCCATGCCACCGATATCCTCCACACAAGATTAAAACAGTGCAGGTAAAGCTAGATGTTTACCATATAGCATTTAAAAAGGACTCTTGCTAGTGGCCAAATCGTAGCTGATATTATATGAAAAGACAGCTGTGGGTAGGAGAGTACTCCAACCAGAGAGTCAATATTTCACAAGCTTGCGGAGTATGCTTACAATGTTCTGTTAATCCGTTCCACCATTCCATTGGATTCCAGATGGTCGGTTGTAGTCAGGACCCCATGGATTGCTATCAGATCGTTCAACTTGGGCAAAATATGTGAAGAGAAATTGGTTCCATTGTCTTTTAAGATAAACTACTGACAGCCATGTTGCTGTATGACACACTCCATAATAACCTTAGCGCTGATGACCGCCCCCAAATCATTAATCGCCCTGTCTTCCACCCATCTTGTCAAATAATCAATACCTACTATTATGTACTTGGATAATTTCGCGCCAGTTAGCTCAGGCCCACCATGTCAAGAGAAACGGTATGCCATGCAAACTGAGGCTTAACCAGATGGTATGTGGTCTTCTTGTGGAAAAATTTCTCCACTTGGCATTGATGGCAACAGCTTACCGTCTCCTGCACGTCATAATGCATGCTATCCCAATAGTAGCGGGTCACAAAAGCTCCAGCGCTTTCTGCAACCCACCATGTCCTACCACCTGATGTGCATCCATTATAATAGTGGGTCTAGCGGAAGGTTTAGGGAAACTCAGCATCAATTCCCAAATCCATTTATATAGATCCCCACCACATAAGAAGGTATCCTGTCTAAGCCCAACTAACACTTTGATCATTTGAGGCAGCTTATCGTGGTATATGCCCACCACCATCTTCTCATACATATGCCAGCCAAATCCGGCATAATAATGACTGTTGGTAGCCATGAAAGGCAGTCTGCATTTTGATGTTTTGCTCTCAGCTGATGTATAATCTCAAAATCATACGCTTAGAGCTCTAATGCCCAGCATGAGACCATCCTACCGGTTCATGAAGATTTTTCAGCCAACGCAAAGATGCATGATCTTTGATACTTGGACTTTAACTCTGTGGAGATATACCCAAGACTGTTTATATGCATATATCACTGCTAAGCACTCCCACTCAGTTACAGTGTAATTTTGTTTATGACAGTTTAAGCTTTATCTGCAAAAGGCGACTGGGTGCTCTACTCCATCATTATCCTTCTGGGTTAATAATTCCCCTATGGTGGAAAGTGATGCATCCATTTGTACTATGAATTGTTTTTGAAGTTGGGGTATTGCAAAATGGGTGCACTCGCCAATGCAGTTTGTAAGACATCAAAAGCACTTTGGCATCATTCTATCCAGTCAAAGGTGGCATTTTTCTTCAATAACTCAAATAATGGTGCCCCAATACAACTGAAGTTAGGAATGAACCGCCAGTATTAACTGACCATCCCCAAAAACACTTGCTTATTTCGTTTATTACCTGGCCAGGTCATCTTGCTTATAGCTTCCACCTTCGATGGCTGCAGTTTAAGCCCTTTTGAGTCCACCACAAACCAAGTAATTCCAATTTTTCTTTGAAAAAATGACACTTCTGAGGATTGATTTTGATATTAGCATTTGCAAGTCAGCAGAACACTTGTTCCAAGTGGTTAAGATGCTCTTTGAACTTTCATAAGAACATGTTGATATCATCAAGGTAAACTAAAACGTAAGACAGCTTTAAGTCGCCTAAGATCGTATCCATAACATGCTGGAACATAGCCAGGGCGTTGCACAAACCCTGTGTCATACTTTTAGGCTGGAATAGCCCCTTCAAAATGAATATAGCGCATTTCTCTCATTCCGCTGCTGGCAATTTGATCTGCTAGTACCCCTAGATAAAATCCATGGCAGAAAAATAATTTACCCCACCCAATCGATCCAATGCATCATCAATCCGCGGAAGGGGGTAGGAATCCTTTTTCATTATGGTATTGAGCTTTTGATAGTCAATGACAACCCAGTTGGTGCCATCTTTTTTCTTAACAATTAGCACCATCAATGCCCATGAACTCTTGGACAGCTCTAACATCTCTTGTTCAATAAATTTGTCTACCTCATCATAGACAACCTCTTCCACCACTTTTAAGTGCCTAATAGGCCATGAACAAATGGGAGGATGGTCTCCCATGTCTACCCAATGCACTACTCCTTGTTCACAATAAAATTCATGGTCATCAGAAGCAAAAATATCCCTGCTATTTTTAAAATAAGGTCATCGCCCTATCTTTCTGTTCCACCAACAATCCAGTTAGAGCTTCCCATGTTCCACTGCCATTACGCCAAATGGGGATTTTACTGGTAGGCCAAGGTCCTCCCATGATCCAAAGTTGTGAATATGACGAACCTCGTCAATAGGGGTCAAGTTACCTAAGCTACCACTTGGCGCCTTTGAACCGTCATATACTCCTTCTGCAGGTTTTCTATTATCATCTATACTTCCCCCTGCCCTAGTAACAATAACCCAGGAGCCACATGAGGTTTAAGCCAGGATTGCTGATAAGGCCTCATAATCTCCCCGTTTAAACCTTCTGGGATGTCAATTTCAAACTCCATCCCTAATATGACCTAATGCCTGGATGGTATGTTTACAGTGGTCGCAGCTCGTAGTGGAATACCTTTGTATTCATAGATCTGGTTGGGTAAGGCTCTAGTCCTCCGCTTCATCCACTGATATCAGTCAGGAATCTCCCTGTCACTATATGACAAATTGATTTTTCTGGAGCGGATTGGGTCTTTTGAGATTCCTCTAGAGGTAAAGTAAATGGGGATCTGTTGTCACAAGATACTAATGGTCTCTTTTGCCATATTGACCATGGTTCCAAATCGCCTCATGAACGCTGCACTGATCAACACGTTGTAGTTATTATTTGGCAGAACCACTGCTGGAGCGGAAGCCCCTACCAAACCAAATCTCAGAGGTAACATTCTGTAAGCTCCTTCAGACACAGTGCTCTGTGTCCCTGTGGCCCCATACACTACTCTGTGATCCACATTAGGCTTCAGTGGAAGCTTAGTTACAAGCTTGGTGGAGATTTTTATTAACTGGGGCACCAGTGTCTATAATAGCTCGGATCTTGTGTTCTGAACAAAAATACTATAGTAGGTACACTTTAAATAAGAAGAACCAAAGGTGTTTGTTATGTGAACGTTCAAGGGCTTTTTGTTACCAAGGCAATAGGATATACCCATACCAAAATGAGAATAATCCTGGGCAATCTTTTCTACTGGAATTGCTACATTTACCCCACTAGGGAGGCGATGTTCATTGAAGGTCCAGTATCACTTGTGCCGTTTTGTTCAAAGATTTTCCATGCATACGTCTTTTGCACATCTTGGCAGAACTTGGAGCCTGAAGGGGGATAGTCGCTTTCTTAAATGAAGGCGGAGGTATTGGCTGAAAGTTGTTGGTATAATAAGTTATTGGGTTGGGTACCGAATCTAATGCAAAGAGATCCTTGGGAATTGTTAGGGAAATTAAATTTGAATTAGTGGAGGTAGAGCGTCCCATCACTACTCCACTCAAGCGTTTCCTTGCTCAATCATAACAGATGGTACTATATGCACATGCTGGTTGCCTATGCAGTTAGCCGCATAACGCCTTTTTCTTCCGCATTAGAAACAAGCATTATTAAATAGCTTCTGTCTATAGTTCACGCCTTAAAGGCTAGGTTAAAAGTTTACCAAAGTATTGAAGTCAGTCTGGGGATGGGGCAACTGAGCGTAAAGATGGCAGAAGGGATCTGCCAACATATAGGGTGGACGAATTTTATTCTACGGAATACAACTGGGCATTGGTATATATTTCCTGATGAGTATGCCGCGGTGGTAGCAGGGGCCTTCCACTCCACATTGGTAGCACTGAACGTAGCGGAAAGATGGCACAAAATGTTAACAATTTGAAGAAGCCCCGCATCTTCATTCAGTATGTGAGTCATAGCATTATGCAGTTCACGATATGGTTTGACTGCCACCGTCATGGCTATGCCTACATCCTCATTGGGTAATATATTGGCTCCCACTAACACATGAGCTTCATTCATGAATCACTTTGCGAGCTCCACCAGGGACTCTTTTTTGTGAAACTGTATGGTCAGAAAGTCAGCCTTGTGCTGCGCCATCTTATCCACAACCCCAAACAGACAGAGCACAGTCTCCTTCGCCTCTTGATAATATACAGAACTATTTTGGAGTTAACAGGTTACCTGGCCAGCGCTCTCAACATCAATAGCAGAAAGCAACAGTTTTGCTTTCCACTGATCTGATTCTCCTTCCACGGTGAATCCAAACTATTTAAAATATCCATGCATGTTATCATTATGACTGAAGGGCAGTAACTTCTTGATCCAAACAAAATCACCCCGCTCTGGGCTCCAGCTGCAAGAAAAAACTGAAATAGGTTCTGAATGACCAAGGGGAACATCCCCTTGTGGACTAGCATAGGGTCGTGCTGATGGATGTGAATCCGCTGAAGTGGATCAGGAAAAATTGGATTGTGAGGAGGAACTGCCTCAACCCCTGAGGGATACTCGCTGGCCAATCCATAATATTCTTCTCCCAACTCGCTGCTGACTGCATCCTTTTCCCTTTACCAGACTGTTAAGAAAAATTTTTCGTCAATTATTTGCTCAGCTTTGACCAAATAGTACTGACACCAGCTATCTTGCACCCCTGGCTGAACCACAAACTGACTTTTCAATTTGTGGAAGAATTCCCACTCAGAGTCCAGTTTACGCTACATTTCTTGATGCCATTATAGACGTCTTTAATGTGCCCTGCATTCTCACGTTCTGCCATCCAGTGTCATGCGCTTGTCAGTTTACTTCGTCTACTTGATTAATGAGTGTGGCTTGTTCTCATACCAGCTCCTCATTCGCCCATAGAAGGGTATTTAAGTGCACTCATATATCAGCATACTCCACCTTCTTGATGAACAGAAGAGTAATGGCTTGGCTCAAAGCCGCCTAAATGACACTTTCCAACTGAATAATCTGACCCAGCAACTGGCTGTATTCTGAGGACGCCAAAAAAGAGATGATCATATGATCAGCCATCCGCTGGTTATTCCACACTACACAAACTTGTCTAAATTTAACTGCCATAGATTCAACATGATCAGTTATCTGCTGCTCTGTCAGGGTACCATGTCCCTAATTGAGCCACTGCTGCTTCAATCTCTTTACCCATTCCTCCAGGTCCATCATAAACCACTTGGCATTACTACCCAACGTTGTGACATCCTGGATCCATTCCGCTGATAGGCCAAGCTGGTCTAAAAGTTCCACTATTACTCGGGTTAGCTTATGATTTTAACTGTGGAACCAATTCATCCAAGCACCAGCAGACGTCCATGACACAACTGTCCACATGCATTAGTTCCCCCGGGACCTCTGAGAAAGAGTGATCAAGGCAGTCAAGTAAAGGGTGAGTGTCATTGTGCTGCAATTGAACAAACTGCATGGCGTCCCTGATCTCAATGTTAAGTCAGTCCAACACACACAGTAGTTGGTAGATCAAAGGCTGCACGTACACAACCAAGTATTTTTCAGCTCCATATGTGCTGAGCTAGTGAGACAACCACATAGTGGTAGCGTCAAGGTAAGACATGTACAATGTGTAATGAAATTTTTGGTCCTGTTGGTTATAAAACAAACTCAGCGTGTCTTCTCCCACATCATCTTCATAAAGGCGATACCCTCGCAAAACCATTCCATAATACCCCACAGTTGCTGAGGAGTTACATTTGTGGTCCTGCCCTATTGATCCGACGCCAACGCAGGACAAGTTCCTAACTGTAATTTGATCATAATATCCTTGTCCCCTAGCTGTCACTGAAATAGTGTTAGTTCTTTGTTGGTTGACTTCATTGTTTCCCCGCCATATTGAGCATGAAATCCAATTAGATTTTGGCATAAAGAGTGAGGGCTCTCCATGATGCCCTATTGCCAATATGCTAAAGTTGACCAGTGGCCTTTTGTATTGAGCACCACTGTTAACTTTTTGGTGATATGGGTTAGATCTGCTGAGCTGTTTTACACAGTGTATTATCCACTGAGCAATGTAATGGACAATATGCAGATTGCTTATTCTTAATAAAACCAGATATTTATAAGTTATGTAGCAATCACCCCGATTGACAGTTTTATTATAATATAAATATACAGAACTATCTGCGGACTACCAAAAAAACCTCTCCTTCCCATTTTTCTGCTCAACTATTATCTCAGTATTCTAGGTCAATTCCAGCCTTCTGCTTTGTAATCTCTTATTCATTTCATTTTAAAAGTTTTTGTCAACCTTGAGGTTTCAGAGGAATTCCCTCAATTCACCAAACTATTGAGGCTATGATTGATTTTCTTTACATCAATATATTTTCCACTCACTCTTGAGGCTCACCTATACTTAATTTATAATCCACTGGAAAGTATAGCTTATTGTCCAGTCATATCAATTTCTTGACAAGGGCTTCAGTCAAGGCTTTGTTTAAGTGGTTGAAGGAGCCTTTACATTCCTGATGTTATTGGAAAGAAACTCCTTCTTGCAGAAGATATAATAGAGCTCAGTAATTTGCACAATTTTTGTATAAACTGGCAGTAATATCTAAATATAACAAGAAGTACTTAACTTTCTTGCCTACTTTAAGGTTCCCCTTTATGGTTGATAGCATCAAGATTTTAAAGCTATTGTTGAATTTCTTCACTGTCAAAGATGTGACCCAAATGCTCCATTTTAGACTAAAAGAAATGTTATCTGGTGGTCTTGTTTTTTAATTGAGCTCAGACTAATCTCCATAAGAACTCTTCCAGATGCGCTAATTGTTGAATAAAAGTTTTTAAAAAATATCTATATCGTTGAGGTAAAGTAAAGCGCAACTCAACTTTAGTCACCCATTATAGTATCCATAAACTGCTGAGATGTTGCCGGCGTATTGCACAGTCCTTGTAGCAATTGAATCATTTGATTATTCTTGAGAGTCATTAATAGTGCACTTTTTTTAGTCCATGAGAGATAAGTCAATCTTCCAGTATCCATTAAGGAGCTCTAGAGCTGTAAAGTATATGTCTCATCCTAATTGGTATAAGGCGTCACCTACTTGGGTAAAGGATAAGAATCCTTCTTTAGTAATATTAATAACGGCGGTAATTAATAACAACTTATTAGAGCCAGCTATCTCTTCAACTATAAGTACTGTACTGGTCCTGAGCTACGCGAGGGAACAACCATCTCTTGGTGTATAAGCTTTTTCCAATACCTTCTGCACCTCCTTATCACTATCTTTGTTCCTCCATTCCAACTGTCATGGAAATGAAATATGCATCTCTTGTATCAAAATGGTTCTGGATCCCTGGTAACGCATCCAAGGGTATAGTCATCTGTTGCAAATACTAGGCATGTTTTATGAGAGACATCGCTTGTTCTTTCTGACTTTTGGTTAGTCTGTCACGTTGTTCACAAAAAATGACTGCACAATTCTGGTAGTATCAAATCTGGTAAGCCAGAATTTGCCTATAAATAAACTCATGTACCCTTGAATCTCTTCCAGTGGAGTATGATTTATGAATGTGAATCTCTGCCCTTTCTTAAATATTTTAGAGGCAGTTATGTTGTCAAGTAACACATAAATTTCCTGGGTGCTAAGTAATATTATTCCAGGAGCAGCAAAAAGTTTAATCCTCAATCACTGCAAGGGAAATAGAATTCCCATAGTAGTCCTTCAGGTAGCTCTAAAATCAGTCTGGTAAGATCACGCGTTGTTCAGGATATGAATTTTACTAGAGGCCCTAAGAGGGATACCCTTACTCTCAGGGATGGCAGCTGGTTGGGGAAGCTTCTGTGGCCCATTTGTTGATACTGTAAAAGGACTACTCCATAGTTTATAAACCACATTGATGAATCTATTTCTATTAGTTAGGTAAGTCATTTATTTTTCAAATAATGAAGGGGTAATGTTTAACCTGTGATAGTAAAAATGTTTTCCTCATAGTACAAGACGAAACCATAATATCTTAAGGAAACAGGTATCAACAATCGATTGGTAGTTATTGTTGGGAAGCACTATAGCAGGTGCACTATCCTGCAAAGAGCCAAACCTCAGTATAAAGCAATATTTGCCCCCTCACTCATAGTGCTCAAAGTCCTGGGCATTCCATCTTGCTGCTGGTGTGCCACATCTGAAGCTATCCGTAGTTTTCAAATTGAATGGATATTTTATTTACAGGAGCACCTCTGTTAACAATAGCTTAACCCAAACCTCGTTCACTTAAATATTGAGATAAGTATAGTCAGAAAAATAATGCCAATTCCATTTATTGCATTAATGGCGGGAGTGTCAACTTGATTTATCATAGTCTTATTTGGTTCACCTACATCAAGAAGTTGTATATTTAGAGTTTAAAGTGATAATGGAACTTATACCCCTTTTATAAAGGTAAATCATGGGATTCCTCAATATCTCTAAAATTAAGTTGTGTTTAGTGATCTTTGTGGCATAAGGTTTAGAAACAACTTTTTGTCCTTATCGCTCCATGGATGCTCACTGACTTCTGGTCATGGCCGACACAGCAGAGGTTTACTTGTTGGTTTTTTGATATGAGTGTGGTTCAATTCCTCCTTGTGATACAGAGACAGTATGAATGATATTCGGCAGTAGAGAGTCCTCCCTCTACTGCCAAGGTTTTTCCCTGATTTTTGTATTTTTGGTAGTTTACAAGGTTTACCCAAGGCGTCATTTATGACGGTAGCTGCATAATGCCCCTTAGGTCCAAAGATCCACCAAGTTATATAATACAGTTAACAGATTTATAAAATCTCATCAACGTTGAGGAAAGCTCTCTGTGGTTCTTTTATTGTCTTCTCTAATTTGTGAGGCTTAACTGGTTTGAACATCCATATTTGACAGCCCAAAAGGGAATTCACACCTCTTCAGACATCTAAACATGGATGGTTTATCCAAATCCTTCACAAGCGCCAGCAGAAAATAGAGGTGTAACATAATATAGTCCTCTGTGGCATTCTGGAATGCAATTTTGACGTCAAAGTCCACCATAGATTTAGCACCCAGCAGTATCAGGGTCTCATGGTAAATTTGGTCAGCAAACTTGGTAATAGTTTTGTTCTTCTTAAATAATGTAGTCATAAATCCAGCCTTTTGAGTGTCCATGCGTTCAGGACTTACTAACTCTTTTAGTAATTCATTTTCTACATCAGCAAAGGCCCAATATTCCTCTAGTAATTAGGGTAAGATCAGACATTAAATCTGTTAATTAAATCAACTATTCATTGTAGCTTGAAAAAGGTCCTTGGCTCAATGCATGGCAATCTTGAACATTTTATAAATGACTACACATTTCTCTGCTAGTCAAATTTTGGAAATTAACTGGATTATTTCATTGGTCTCTTGGATAAAAACCTCCCAGTCTGGACGTCACTGGTACAATACTAGTCTGAGGCCCTGGTTTATTAGCACAGGTTTGACTCTGTTTGAGGGTTGGCATAACCACAGAAGGGGGCAAGGAAAATGAAGAACTCAGACTGAGCGAAATGGTTGATGCATTGTCTCTTTAGTAACCTCCTCTTCCAAAGGTTCATTTTCAAACAGCTATGGTTGAGCATGGAACATATTAATACAAGGGCACTGACATCTTCCATCCTGTAAGTCACTTTCACCTGTTGTTCCATGTAGTTCAATTCTCCTATTTTCTAAGGCATTGTTGCTTGAATTGCTATAACTCTTTGAGGTCTCTCTGCAAGTCACGCATCATAGTTTGAAAATCATCCAATTCATTCTTGTGATCAGTATACATGTTTAAGAAAGTTTGCAAAATTGGTGATATAGATCATTTTTTGATTAGAGGAGAGCTCTGCTATCTTGTTGGAGCGATCAAACAAGTCCTCTCAATCCTTTAATATCCTGCATTACTTCTTGATAGTTTTTAAATTGTTATAACTTGCACAGGAGGCGGTTGATGGTCTTAATGTTGCTCCCAAATGTGGTGCAGCCACCTCCATTTCCTGTTGTGTGTAGTAGTTGAGTTACTCAACAGCATCAGCCTGTCAAGTTATATTCTCCAATGTAACAAGGTTATGCCCATCTTTTTTTAGTACTAGATGGTCCCAACCTGAGGGGGGGAAGGTTATGCCCATCTTATTTTATTTTATTTATTTGAGGCAAGCCAACCGGGGGACAGACATTACCGAAATAGAGAAAGAAAGTATCGACATGAAACCTGAGCAGGGTCAACTCTGTCGTAGAAAGTTTTTTCACCTCTGGATCAGGACTCAGATTTTTTTGGTTACGTCATGGGTAAGGTTTTCGTGTTATTATACCTACTAACCGCCAATAGTTTCCTTCAGCTGGCACCCCGATCGATGTGCGAAGGGCGGGAATCAAACCTGCAACCTTCAGGTTGGTAGTCATACGCCCTACCGACTCGCCTTCCACCCCCTAGGTTATGCCCATCTTCTCCGAATTGAGTCATGCCTTGAAGCCATTTATTGGTGATTCCTCAGTTGTCTATAACCTGATAATCTATAGCCAAACGTTCCATTTCAATTGATCTTAATCTATATGCATTTGTTGCGAAATCTGCACACTAAGATTATAGTTACTATTGACTGCCTGATAGAAGCCTGGAAACTGGCTTTTAGCTGCCTATTCAAGTCCCACAGCGCTTCCACATCTTTATGTTTCTGCTATACACTTTTTTAATCAGGCGTGGTGGCAAAAAATGGTCGATTGTGGAAATTAGTACAATAGGTTGGAGATACCTGACAATATATTGCCTATCTGGGCTAGATTTCTATATTGTTGTAGTACTTGACTATTGTTATAAGTCCAAAATAATCACATTGTTGAATGAGTTAGTCCTGATTCTATTGACAATAAAATAAGGCGTATACATGTAAGATTGTTTGTGATTGGAGAGACGTAATTTTAGAGTAACAAACGTTCAATCTGCCTCTGCTGCTCTGCGGTGAATGTATAAGTCGCAAAGCTTTTAAAACAAGTGGGACTATTGAATCCAACTTACCCTAGAATCTAAGTAGTAGTAAGAGGGTTACCATAGAAAATTTATGATTGGTTATTCTCATCATCTCTACCTTCCTGAGATGGTCCACTTTAAGGGTTATGATTTTTTTCCTTTTTGCTACAACAGCCTCCTGTAGTGAGTACCATTTGTGTAATGCAAGGTCTCTTTAAGTCTATGTGAACAGCTTAACAGTTAGCTTAATCCAACTTCTCAGCTTACTGTATAGCAATCTAACCAGTAAGCCAACTTATCTTTAGTATAGACAATCTACTTCCAAAGATCCTAAAGAGCAAATAATTAGCTTTCAGTAGAAACGATTTTTTACTTATAGTAATTGAGCACTATTTGTAGTCAAACCACCTCATTCTGACATTAGATCTTTTATGATGAAGATTATCGACTATAGTAGATTAAATCCTTAAGAAAAGTCAATTTGTTGAAATAAGAATTTTAGTAGTGATTTGTTTTCTGATAAACATCATTTTCTTTAAAAATTAAAACAATTTTAAATTTAACTTCATAAGAGAGATTTTTGAAAACTAATAGCAATAATGGCGAGAAATCATGCAAAAGTACTTCCTGGATCAACTAAATGTGCCAATAACCCTCCAAGCATTTTAACACTCAGTTGCCAACATTAGTGTCAACCAGAGACACCAGCTTTCAGGCAGAAGCTGCAAAAACAGTCACATTTGAATACATGGTCAATTCATTAAACTTCAGCTCTCAGATCACATCTCTAGAAACCTGCACTCCCACAAGCTCAGTGCGCACTACATCTCAACAACCTTCTGGTCCCCCTCCTAACATGGAAAATATCTCCCTTCAGTTCTATTCTCGTCAGATCAATTTGACGCACCTCAGCCTTTCCAAGCACTCTCCTCACCAGTTGAGTTGAATTTTTCATCCCCCCTTAATATTGCTAATATTGGATTTTGGACTCCATCATGAGAAGCGATTCCCAGTGGTCTAATTACTAATCCATCACTATAATGTTGGATCAGCTGATTAATCTAATTCACAGGCCACTACTTTGGGCCATCCTAATTTGCCTTATAAGAACTACTGAATCAAATTCAGTGCCTTGCATCAGTTCTATTCTCATCTTTCCCATTTAAACCCCTTAAATGCCACTTCTCAAGTTGGCACTTACTAATCTCAAGCTAGAAATGACCGATATTAAATCAGTTGGAGAGTTTGATACATGAAATCACATAAAAGTCATATCTTTTTTGTAAGCACAAATTTGGGATGTGATAAATTTAGTGCCCCTATCCCAGATGGATTAGTTTTATTCCAATCTAAGTGGGTCAAATTAAACTGTCAATGCTTAACCATTTACTCCTCAGCGCCAGGCAGTACCAGCAGCCACTGAAGTGCACCAACAAACATGTAACCACATAAACTTGCGCTACCAATTTATTCATACTTTACCTGAAAATATAGCTCAAAACAAGCATAATTGTACTAAGGGGTACAATGAATCTTGGAAAAAACTCTTACACCAGTAATGCCTAAAGCTGATCCCTGTAAAGCATCATTTATTGTTGATGTTAAAAGAAATGGGCAGAAACTAGAGCGTAAAAAGCTCTACCTCGCTCAACCCTCTCCTATGCAATTTTTCTCTGCTATAGGTATAATCCTGTTGAATACTACACAAAGGAATACTCCTCATACTTTGAGGAAATTGCAGAGACATTCCCAATTAACACTACCATCCATGAATAAGTAAAGGGATACTATACAGATGTTGGATCCACTGAAGATGCCCATGCTGACCATGATGCCACTCTTAGTTGTTATTATGTTTTTATCTCTTCATATCTCGTGTATAAGTTCTCACCTAAAGAAAATCATATGGGTTAAGTTTCCAACTTCCCAAAACTAAAAAGTTCTGAATCACTTAAATTAGCGCTTTATCGTGGTTTAATGTAATTTTGGTGTGTATACTCAGTAGACTTGAATTCCCCTCTTATTATGATCCCACTCAAAGAGTCCACCTGGAAAGAGCATTATTTATCCCCTCCCCATTGTGGCTCACAATATTGAGACAATTCCTCTAAGTGAAATTGTTGAAACATGCCCAGAGACATCTTTGTTGACCCTGACCAAGCGCCCCCCGTTTTTCATGGTGTAACACCCTTAAACACCTGTATAATAGCTGCATGACTCAAAAACAAGCCCTCTCCACCACTACCCAGGTTCTTAAATCAGGCAGAAAAAACTTTCCCACGTGGCTGCAGCAGCAATTCTGCATTTCACACAATAAGTTATAAATAAGTAACTTACCCCTGAAGCCCTTTTTATTGCAGTTAAAACTGCAGTTCTAACTGTAGGCTTACACATTTTTGGGACCCAAGCCCTTCTCCCATAGGGCACATCTTCCATTTTTCCAGAGTCAATACCTTCTTCTGCTAAGTGTATGGCATCCCCACAAGGCGACTATCATTATCCACCCCCACTCAGTGCCTAAAGCTCCCCCATAAGTCTCCACTATAACCCTACTGCTCCAAACAGGAGCTTCTAATGAAGTTCCGCCCACCAAATATGACTGGCAATCTACAACCTGTTGTAGACGCAACAACTCAAAGAGCTCTACTCTCCCTACATCCCAAATCTCGCAAGGCTCCTTTAAAGTGTTAGAGGATGAGAGTATAGAGTCAGAACCATCCACTGGGGATACTGCTGAGGTCATCATTGATCAACCTTAGGATTCTCCCCTGCAACGTAGCAGGGGCAGCATCCTTGACTGGTCCTCTGAATCCTCCGCCCCCCTCCCCCAGCCACCCTTCAACCACTTAGCGCTCCACTTAGCTAGCAGAAAAGAGTAGTCTAGCTAAAGTTCCCAAAACTAGCCGCTTTCAGATGTAGGTTTATGTGCTGTTAACCCCCAAAATGTGGAGGGGAGCAGCTATGAGTCCCCGCGGAAGTATCCTGACCCCTGCAATCCATAAACTCAAATAGTTTTCGGGATTTTTAGTGGATAGCACACCTCCTCTGCAACTTCTGGTCAGCTCAGATTGACATTGCTGCTGTCCAGGAGTCTCAACTTCACCCCAATGAATTAAATGCATGTAATTATAAGTTTGATGGAAACTCCTTTTGGACAGAAAAATGTCGCCCTTATAATTCTGAACCCTGGATCAAAAATTACACATTATTGTAACACCTAGGTGGCCGAGTTATACTGGCAAATCTCAGAACCGCCTGACTTCTCCTTCATCGTGGTCAATTTATGCCTTCCTCAAGCGGAGATGAACAGAACCATCTTCTATAAGAAGCTAGTCTACCTTATATCCCGCATAATACAAACCTATGTGATATTCCAACGCTACCATAAGCTGAGTTTTTGACTTTACCTTCCTGAAACAAATTAACGCCCTGGATACAATAGACTAAAGTACTTCCTTAGAAATAGTGGCTTAAAAGAATTTCTGGCAACCTCCACATCTGGATTGAGTTGTATGACTAGGATCTAGTACAATGAAAGGAAATTCCAGTCAGCATTGCGCATTGACTTTACACTAACAGTCCCCTTCTGGCTGGCCATGTCTCTTCTTCAGTGGTCCATGACAATCATCTATGTGATCACAAATCATCTACTGTTACCCTTACCACCACATTCATACCATTGCGCTAGTTCTGGCCAAAGTTTCTTCAGCTCTTCTAAACAAACCCTTTGCTAAGGGGAAGTTGTCTACAACCACAAGAAACACCATTTCCTCCCCATTGTCTCCCTGAGAAACCTTATTGCAAGTTGAGTAGTGATCAAGGCAGGATTATCCAAAGGGTTAAGTCTGTGCAAAAGCCCAGATGACTTCAACTCATAAGTTTCAAAAAAGTTGAAGCTATAATTGGGCATCTGGAATGGAACTGCAAACCTTCTCCCTCTACCATTTAGATGAATAACTGGGAAGCTGCTCAAAAATCCCTTGTCAGATTCTATGGTTGACTCAAAAAAACCTTTCAACAAACTACAGATTGTGCCAATATTCCCTCCTAATGCTTAAGCTAATAATCTGAATAAAACCTATTGTAATAACATGGCTCAGGCTGATTATCGCAACGTGGAAATTATATAATATTAGAAGCCCAGGATGAATACCCCCACACATTTAGGCCAATCTTCTCTGCAACTACTTGGCCAGGCCAATCAACTCAACATTAATCCAATCTAATTATTTTATCAGTAGCTCAGGCCAAATACATTCTCACAGTTGAGCCAATTATTGCTGCCCCAAACCTTGGCAACTAGTCCTGATTAATCAGGACCAATATTAAGAAATCAGCATACAAAATTGTTTAGGACCAAACCAAAGTTAACGTTTAAAAGTCCCATGGAAAATCAGATGAATGGAAGCGTAATCAATTTCCCACCTCAGGCCAATTTTGTATGTTGGTATGTGTAACTAGCATGATAGCACTTGCACATGGACCACCCAAATGGGAGTACCTAGTGCTATTGAGAGAGGCCTGCTGATGGTTTGATTAAGGGTATGCCATTTATTTAAATTGACCACAAAATCTCCCAGAATTCGTATTTTGTCAGCAGTATGATGAAACTCAATTCAAGACAATCCTAGGACCATTTTTCACACTCATTGTTGCGATTTTTGTCCCTGAAAACTCTCCCAAATATGAGAGTATTTAGCTACCAATAAACCTAGCAATAGGTCTCAGTCATATCAGTTCAAGGGCCAAAATGAGGTGGAAAATAATCTGTGAGATTGCGTGCTTGAATGTGGCCAGGAGATGCCCTAAAGGTATAAATACTGGCGCCTGACCTAATGAATAATAATCAAATATCTAGTCTAATAAAGATCTACTTTATTATATCATCGTTTGGCCTTTATCCTAAGTTGCTTTTGAAGAGTGTCAGCAAGCTGGGATCTCAAGATCCACAGCTTGAAACTTTGCCTGCCTCAGTTGAAGAACTGATTACATTGGGAAAATCCAGCCAAAATCAGCCAGAAGAGTCAGGGCTATTTAAAAAATGCCTAGTGAGTTTCCTAACAGTCAAAATACTGTAAGCCACTGGCAAAATCGAGGATCCATTGGTCAAACTTCAGCCCAATTATGCATGCAGATATATTTATTAAGCGAGCAATCCTCAGAATTTCACAATTGGTGCTCACTCAAAATTGGTGACACTTTCTGAGAGGGATCAACATAACCAGTTTCTGAAGATTCAACCAGACGAAATTGAACCAACGAGATGGAAAGTAGCTTTGATAAGAGTACCTCATACCTTCTAGATCTTATCACAGTTGGGGGGCTAATGTGGATACAACACCCTGATTGACCTTACATCAGCAAGCACAGAACGGCACACCATTCATGCAACTTCAGGCTAAAGAAATTACCTGGATTTAGATTCAAAATTCACTGATTTTGAAATTAATGTTTGGATTAAGCTGGATACTGGGAACAAAATCATTGAAGACCTGATCACCCTTAACAATGTTGTTATAACGAGTGATTTGCATACCTTGACCAACTGTAAGTCCAGGAGAACGTCCCCTGTGCGTGGATCAGGCAATTTGCCCATTTTCAAATAAGAAGGGTCTGAAGAGGGCGGCTGTACCCCTTGTCACCCAGGGTGACCTCACCCACATGGTAGATGAGTGCTGGGTAACAGCACTCCCTCTAAAGATTCCTTCCCCGGTACCCAGCTCACCTCTGCCAAACTTGTCTGTCAAATTGAGGAAATCTGTGCTGAGATTACCAAATCAAAGATGAAAGGGACAAGTATCAAATTACTGGCCAGAATTACTGACAGTTTTAATTCAGCTAGCAGTACAAAAACTGATGCCAAACACCCCTCAAAATCATCAGGGATGATCCCCAATGAGCAGATGGTACCTTTAGGGAACCATCACAGATAATTTGAAGCCCCTATCTTATGAATCAGAAGTTGCGGTCAATGTTACTCATTGGACTTAATGAACGCCCCAGTGATTGGGCACAGGTGGGTTGGGCATCCCAAACCCATTTCCAACCAATTGGGACTGCCCCTATGTGTGGTGGCCCTGGGAAATTCCCATTGCTCGTTGGTCCAGATGCCATTACTCCAACCAACAAAAATGCAGTTGAGCCTCAGTCCAGGCGTTTTCAGTTGAACTGATAGTGACTCGGCTTGCTGCCAAATCCTTTGATGTCAATTCTAGTTAAAATAATTTCCCCCCTCCCCCAAAAATTCGCCAGTTTATGTCAAATTTGAGGGCACCAATCCATGTTTGGACCTACTTCCAGATCAAACACTATTTAATCAGTTGCATCATACTGAGGAAATTGTTGGGCGATTCTCTTTGTTTTCCTTTCCAATAAGTTCCTGCTAAAAACCCAATTTTTTATTTTATTTAAATCCTTCTTGCAAAAGTCACAATGGCACTAACCTGGTGGCTTGTTAATCCCTACACTGGATGGGCATTATCACTTTTGATGATTACAATCACTCCCACCACAGTCAACTGGATTCATAAGTGCAAGAAGCTTCTGGCAATTTAACCCCATTATTGAAACTATCTGCTATCAAAATACTGGGATCTTGTGGCCTTATATAAACCATTTTTAAGCAAGGATCCGCCCCCTTGTCTCTACGTTAGTAACAAACCAACTCATCAGCAACCCTGTAGAAGCCAACACAGTAGTACAATCCCCTGCAGCAAGACCCTCAATGTCTGGGATTGTTTCCATTTGGTTCTTTATTGGGTTCCTTTTTACGTTTGTCCTACACCAATGAGTCATTATGACCTAATTTGCAGCTCCATACAACGATGTACGAGTAGCAATGCCATTGGCATTCTGGCTTGCTTTTTGGGTGCTCACACATCCTGACTGGCAGGCCAGTCTAAACTTCTTCTGCCGTTTTTCATGACATAATCGACCAACCATTGTTTCCTTCTATTTCCGCTCTTCTTATTGAGTTGGGCGCCACAGTGGTTACCCTTTACCAAATGAGCGTGCAATCAGTAGTCTACTTTCTGTTGTTTGTTTGGTCACTTGCTGAAATGTGGGTAGTATTCGCTATACCTTGGAGAAACTCCTTCAGGGAAGCAGAGCTCCGTGGTTAACTAATCTTCCCCCACCTAATATTCAAGAAAAGAATCTGATTGTTCCCTCCCAAGATATTGTCAATCAAGTTCTCGACGCCCTTCCTGAGGTGCAAATGCGTTCTGCTATTGCCCTTAATAATGCCACAGTTCTATCCCATGCCCAACAAGGGGTCACCCTTTTGGATGCGGTAGAAGGAGATGCCCATCAGTGGGTACAAGGACTTCTGCATTCTACTTTGCAAGTTGAAGATTCTACCTCGCTGGTCGCAGTAGTATTGGCTACTTTAAAACCCCCTGTGTCGCGTTCTGACCTTTTATTCCAATTGCTTTCTACTATGGTTGAAGCCCCTAGCTTGGCTTCTTTAATCACAACCTTCTGTGAACAAGCTCCCACACTTGAATTCTCTAATGTTATGCTCCAAGCAATATTTAGATCTTTGCTAAATTCTGCCTCTTCCCATCATGAAGTTTGGTCCACCCCTATGGGGACAGTGGATTAAATATGTAAAGCTTTGACTGCTATCAACGCCTTCCCTCGCCATGATCCCCACTATTAAGGGGGAAATTATATGATCAGACTACCTAATTTTGACTCGAATTCAGTCCTTACTGTTGAACCAGTTTTGGTCATGGCCTTGGAGCCCATCAATACCCCTGCATATATGTCGTGTTATCCTGGTTCATCTATTAATGAATCAGTAAAAGCCCAGAGTGAAGTAGCTGGTTCCCAATCTCTTGCTCTTCCCAACTTTACTCCTGAAAAGGTCCCCAACCTTCCCCCTGATTTACTTGCCATCTCTTCATTTGCAGCAGAAACGACTGAATCTACCATTAAAAAACTTTGCTTATTTCTTATTACCTATGAAGATTAGTATCAGGTCTCACCACGTCTCCTCTGAGGATTTGGTGAATACTGGAGCTGCAGGTAACTTTATGAGCGTTGAGCTAGCCCAAGAATTAAAGCTGGACCTGGACGTAGGTCCTTCAGTGATGGTTACTTCATCTGCCTCCCAGACCTCATATATAGTCTGTCAGCCAGTACCTTTCTTGGTACATCAGTTTAACTTTTGTGATCAGTTCTCTGCAATGCCAAACTTGGTGGTTCTGGTGATCTTGGGGTCATATGGTGGCATGACAACATGTTAGAATCCACCTGGAGTCAAATATTTTGTCAATTTTTGTTAATGATCAAATGGAGGGTGAATTTCCTTTTGTCAATAACCTTAAAAAAGTCAAGGTCGCAGCTCCATCACTTCTCTCATTTATCCTGCGGGCTTCCATCTGATCTTCCTGAAGAATTGATGCACTTTCAAAGTATATTCAATTCCGAGAAGATGGAACATCTTCCCTCTCTCACTAAATTTGACTTAGTATTTTGAACAATGGTACATTTGGTGAATATCAACTGTCCCTTGTATCCACACACAGCGGAGGAGGAGGTTGCACTTAACTTCTCTCTGGTTAGACAATATGCTTAAGAAAGAGAGGTTGTTTAAAGAGACATCACCAGTCGCGACTTTCATCATTTTTGGCAAAAAGGCCAATGGTTCCCTCCATCCCTGAATGGATTATGGACACTTAAACAAAGTCACAATACATGATCCCTACCCTTTGCCCCTAGAGCAAACTATTAGTCAAGTGATCGCTAAATCTCATGTGTTCTCCAAGCTGATTCTTGTTAATGCCTTCAACCAAATTTGGGTGATGGAAGGGCAAGAATGGCTTACCGTGATCCAAACAAAACTGAGGTATTTTTCAATTTCGTGTAATGCCCTTTGGGTTGAAGAATGCGCCATCCACATTCCAAAGAATGATTGATAGTGTGCTGGGCGACCTCCAAACTACTTGCGCGGTCACATATATTGACAACATTTTGGTTCACTCCCCAACCCCCAAACAACATGCAAAAGACTTGGAAGCAGTAGTGGTTGCTTTGCATAAGGTGGGTCTATTCAATAATCCTAGAAATGCGAGTTTTATAAAGGGGAAGTTACCTTTATCAGGAACCTTGTCCTCAAGGATGGTTATGCAATTCCCCCAACAAGTTGGACGCCATCTGCGAATGGCCAACTCTAACAACCCAGAAACAATTAGGAAGTTTCTTGTGCACCATTATTTTCCTGAAAAAATTTTCCTTGGCCCTTTCCCAGTTAGCTGCTCTACTTCACCCCTCATGGGTAAGAATGTACCTTTTCATTGGACACCCAAGTGCCAGCAGGCGTTTGAGTCAATTAAGAGGTGTTCTTATCTCCCCCATCCTAAAACATGTGGACCCCTCCAAACCATATATCATTTCTTGCGATGCCTCATCTGTGGCAGTGGGTGTGGTTCTTCTCCAGGAGCACGATGGCTTAGAACATTTGGTCGCCTACTTTTCCTGGAAATTTTCCTCTACAAAGCAATCATGGGCCATCTATGATAAGGAGCTGGCAGCCGTAGCATGGGCGTTGACTCATTGGCGGTATCTGTTACAGGGTGCCCAGCATGAGTTAACTGTGTGTACTGATCACCAAGCTCTTTTGTATTTCTGTAAACCACAGAAATTGGCACATCGGCAAGCTTATACCTATCAGGATTTGTGCAGTTTTAATTTTAAATATGAATTTGTGAAAGGCGCACTAAATGTGCTTACAATCTTCTTAGCCACAAACTGTCCCACTGTCCCTCAGACTCAGATGAAGTGGACCTTATTACTGTGATTTTCTCCACTCAATTCTTGTCTATTGTTCCTCCTGTGGTCTCATCAGTCGCCTTTGCTACTGACGCTCCTCTCATTTCACAGGTTTTAGCAGCTCAGATGACCTGCCCCAAAGGAGTGTAGTTATATGATCAATTGTCCCTTCAAACTCACAAACATTCCCTATATTCCTTGGTTGAGGGTCTCATTTATTGTTTGTCATGGGTTTGGGTTTCTTTTCTCTTTAGAGCTGAGGTTTTTCAAGTGCATTATGATCCTCCCACAATCGGCCATCTGGGCAATAAGAAATGTATCAATTTGATCAAGCGGACTTATAATTGGGCGGGTTTAACTAAAGAAGTTTCAGCCTGGATCGCTGATTGCCTTACCTGTGCATGGGCCAAGTCAGACCGTTCAGGGAGAAATGGCCTCCTCCATCCTTTACAACAGGCGTAGGGCACTTGGACACTGGTGTCCGTGGATTTTTATTGTCAAACTTCCTTGTTCTAATGGGTTTACGGCGGTAATGGTGGTGGTTGATCATTTTACCAAATTTTCCCTATTTATTCCCTGTGCTTCCGCAATTACAGCAGAAGAAACTGCTCTCTTTTTGTGCGCCATGTGTTTTCAATGTTTGATCTTCCACAGGAGATCATCAGTGACCATAATTCACAGTTCACAGTGAATTTTTAAGTGAACTCTTATCCATTTTAAAAATTTCCCCCTGTCATTCCACAGCATATCATCCCCAGTCCAATGGACAAACGGAGTGAGTTAACAAAATCTTAGAACAATACCTGCGCTGCTATGCTGCAGCTTCACAGGATACTTGGGCTAATGACCTTCCCTCAATCAATCTGCATACAACAACGGAATTCACGCTTCTGCTGGGGTTTCTCCTTATGAAGTGACGTTAGGGTATAATCCCTCATTTTCAGTCAGTTCCTGCTTGCGTCCCAAGGTTCTAGCTTCCACAGATCATGATGAGCATATGCGGTCTGCTCAGTCCTTAGTGTGGGAGCATCTCACTTAAGCTATCAATGATTACAAGCAGTTTTTAGATTGAAAACGGCTTCCTGGCCATGACATAATGGTGGGTTCATATGTTATGCTCTTTCATACCATTTGAGAATGCAGGTACCCTCCTGGAAGTTTGCAAGTAAGAGTTTGGGTCCCCCCATGTTGGAAGAAGACTTGGGCAATGGTTTTTTCCAGTTAAAGGTGCCATCTCATTGGAAACAGCACCCCGTCTTCCACATTTCTCAGTTGTCCTCATTTAAGGGGCTGTTCCCACAGACCCAGAGCCAATTTTAATCAAGGAAGCGGAGGAGGCCAAGGTGGAAATCATACTAGCATCCTGCAGATCTCAAAGGTCAGTTCAGTATCTCATCGCCTGGAAAGGCTATCCAGCCTATGAGAACAGTTGGGTTAAGGCTCATGATTGCGCTAACTGCATGGAACTGTTCAATGCATTTCATGAGTCCCATCCTGATGCTCCCCGTCCCCCCAATATAAAGTTGTGACTTTAATGGCAATTGAGTTGCCCAAGGCTCACAAAAATGTAGCCCTCATGCAGTTTCCTGGCGATGGCGACCCTCTTTTGGAAAAAGGAAAAGGTAATGTAAGTCCAGGGGAACATCCCCTGTGTGTGGATTGAGCGATTTTCCCATTTCTGAATAAGAAGGGTCCAAAGAGGGTGTCTGTACCCCTCGTCACCCAGGGCAACCTCTCCCACATGGTAGATGAGCGCTGGGTAACAGCACTCCCTCCCAAGATTCCTTTACTGGTACCCATGCTCACCTCTGCCGAACTTGACCACCAAATTAGGGAAATCTGTGCTGAGATTACCAAATCAAAGATTAAAGGGACAAGTATCAAATTATTGGCCATAATTGCTGAAGGTTTTGATTCAGCTCACAGTATGATTGCTTACACTAAACATCCCTCAAAATCATTGGGGAGGATCCCTGATGAGCAGATGATACCTCCAGGAACTATCATAGATAATTCAAAACACCTAACTAATGAATTGGAAGTTGTGGTCAACGTAACTCATTGGACTTAATGAACGCCCCAGTGATTGGGCACAGGTGGGTTGGGCATCCCAAACCCATTTCCAACCAATTGGGACTGCCCCTATGTGTGGTGGCCCTGGGAAATTCCCATTGCTCGTTGGGCCAGATGCCATTACTCCAACCAACAAAAATGCAGTTGAGCCTCAGTCCAGGCGTTTTCAGTTGAACTGATAGTGACTCGGCTTGCTGCCAAATCCTTTGATGTCAATTCTAGTTAAAATAATTTCCCCCCTCCCCCAAAAATTCGCCAGTTTATGTCAAATTTGAGGGCACCAATCCATGTATGGACCTACTTCCAGATCAAACACTATTTAATCAGTTGCATCATACTGAGGAAATTGTTGGGCGATTCTCTTTGTTTTCCTTTCCAATAAGTTCCTGCTAAAAACCCAATTTTTTATTTTATTTAAAGCCTTCTTGCAGAAGTCACAATGGCACTAACCTGGTGGCTTGTTAATCCCTACACTGGATGGGCATTATCACTTTTGATGATTACAATCACTCCCACCACAGTCAACTGGATTCAAAAGTGCAAGAAGCTTCTGGCAATTTAACCCCATTATTGAAACTATCTGCTATCAATATACTGGGATCTTGGGGACTTATATAAACCATTTTTAAGCAAGGATCCGCCCCCTTGTCTCTACGTTAGTAACAAACCAACTCATCAGCAACCCTGTAGAAGCAAACCCAGTAGTACAATCCCATGCATCAAGACCCTCAGTGTCTGAGGTTTTTTCCATTTGGTTCTTTATTGGGTTCCCTTTCACGCTTGTCCTACACCAATGAGTCATTATAGCCCAATTTGCAGCTCCAAACAACATTGTATGAGCAGCAATGCCACAGGCATTCTGGCTTGCTTTTTGGGTTCTCACACATCCTGATTGTCTGACAAGTCTAAACTTATTCTGCCGTTTTCATGACACCAACATGGAGAAAACAACACAGGTTAACAGAGAAGTTAGGGCTGATTTTTATACAACTGTGCCCTCTTAAGTTTATAAAAAGGCTAATAAGCTGGTGATCAAAAAAGAAAAAAGAGAGAAAAAAGAAAAAACATAACATATAAAATATCAGCATTGCAATACATAATAAAAATATAGTAAATAAAAGAATAATAATAAAATAATGAAAAAAGTATATAAATAAAAATAACAATATACATATCACACCTAATTACTACTTTAGGTTGCACTTGGGGATGGGGAGAGGATCCCATTCCATAATAGTCAGCAGTTCAGGCCAAAATTAGCAATAAAAGGATTCAACTCCAGATTTGTCAGCCAGTTGGGCTAAAATTAACAATGATGATGATCAATGAAGTATAATCAGGAATCATAGGGCTTATGCTTGAGTCAAGTGGGGGGATGTGTCAGATTATGTGGTTGACTCAAAAATAAACCCTTTGACAAACTACAGATTGGGCTAATATTCCCTCCTAATGCTGAAGCTAATAATCTAATTTAAAACCTACTGCAATAACATGGCTTGGGCAGATTATTGCAATGTGGAAATTATTTATAATATTAGAAGCTTTGGCCGAACACCCCTGTACATTTAGGCCAATCTTCTCTGCAACTACTTGGCCAGGCCAATTAACTCAACATCAATTCAATCTAATTATTCTATCAGTAGCTCAGGCCAAATACATATGCACAGTTGATCCAATTATTGCTGCCTCAAACCTTGGCAACTAGTCCTGATTATTCAGGACCAATATTAAGAAATCAGCATACAAAATTGTTTAGGACCAACCCAAAGTTAACGTTTAAGAGTCCCATGGAAAATCAGATGAATGAAAATGTAATCAATTTCTCACCTCAGGGCATGTTTTGTATTTCAGTACACGTAATTAGAGCAATACCACTTGCATATTGACTGCCCAAATGTGAGTGCTTAGTGCTATTGAGAGGCCCAGTTGACATTCCAATTAGATAGTCATCATTGTTAGCTGTATGATTAAAAGATATTTGGAGATGGTCCTAAAAATTTGCATGTTGATACATGTAACTAGCATGATAGCACTTGCACATGGACCACCCAAATGGGAGTACCTAGTGCTATTGAGAGAGGCCTGCTGATGGCTTGATTAAGGGTATGCCATTTATTTAAATTGACCACAAGATCTCCCAGAATTCGTATTTTGTCAGCAGTATGATGAAACTCATTTCAAGACAATCCTAGGACCATTTTGCACACTCATTGTTGAGATTTTTGTCCCTGAAAACTCTCCCAAATATGAGAGTATTTAGCTACCAATAAACCTAGCAATAGGTCTCAGTTATATCAGTTCAAGGGCCAAATTGAGGTGGAAAATAATCTGTGAGATTGCGTGCTTGGTGTGGCCAGGAGATGCCCTAGAGGTATAAATACTGGCGCCTGACCTAATGAATAATAATCAAATAATCTAGTCTAATAAAGATCTATTTTATTATATCCTCGTTTGGCTTTTATCCTATGTTGCTTTTGGAGAGTGTCAGCAAGCTGGAATCTCGAGATCCACAGATTGAAACTTTGCTTGCCTCAGTTGAAGTTCCCAATTAAAAGCGGGAAAAACCAGCCCAAAATCAGCCAGAAGAGTAAGGGGCTATTTTAGGATGCCTAGTGAGTTTCCAAAAAGTTGAAATACTGTAAGCTGCTGAAAAATCGAGGATCCATCAGCTGAAATTCAGCCTGATTAAGTGTGCAGGAATATATCTATCAAGTGAGCGATCCTCAGAATTTCACATCCCTTCTCTCATAATTTCTACTTCAGAAAGAGCGGGCAGCCAACTTTACATTTTTCCGCTTTTATTCTAAGTGGGAACTTCCTACCCACTTCTTATCTCAAAGCAAAAAATCAGATCTATAGTGCAGGAAATCACAGCACTGAAGATTGGCACCACTACTTCAAAGGACATGATAGCCATCACGCAGGAACTGCACTTCTTCTACTCTAACCTGTTTCATAATGCCAGGTTAACCTGTCAGATATCCAAGACTTCTTATGGCATACTCTAGCGCCTCCCACTGACCCATGAGCAGACAAAGCTCTTCTGGCCCCTATCACTTGTAAGAAGGTTATGGAAATCCTCCTTTGTTCCTTGCGGCTTAAAAACCCCTGGACCTGGAGGAATAACTTTTAATGTATACCTTTTAGAACTGCGGCGAAAGACAAATTACTGTGACTTTTTCACCTCAATTTTGGCGCAAGGCGAGGTCCTCCCCTGATTCTAGGGGATTAATCAAAACCCTCATTCATAGAAAGTCAGACTGTGAGAACCTGGCCAACTGGTGCCCTATAATATTAATTAATGCGTATCAAAAGTTGTTCACAAAGCTTCCCGGCCAACTGCATAATAGCATAAGTGTCACCCCTCCTGACCCCTCCCAACATGGCTTTAACGAGGAGATCATTATGTGATAACTATAGTGACCTTCACGCGACTTTAACTACTAACTCATGAAGGGCAAATTGCTTCGTGGATCGTCTGGATTGGATAATGCTTATGATTATGTTGCCTGGAAGTACATATATGCTTCCTTATACTTATTTTACATTCCCTCAACAGTAAGACGTTAAATCTCTGAGCTCAATGACCAACTCCATACCAGAGTCATTACACCAATGGGATTCACAGCTGCAGTTATTTTTTGGCTAGGTCTTCACTAAGATGATCCTCTTAGCCTCATATTTTTTAAATACCACTCTTGATCCCCTATTAGTCTCTTTGCAGGAGAAGCCTTTTGGAACATAGTACCAGATAAGGCCCCTACCTGCACTATGGCTTTTGTAAATGACAATGTCATCTTTTTGGTTAATTTGAGTAAACCATTCTTGTTGCTGTAATTCTTAGGATGTACACCAGGGCGTCCAACGCCAAGGTCAACACCTCCAAAACAACGGTAGTACAGGATGTCTCTCCCATATTCCCCACCATCTAGTCTGGAGCCTACGCGTGGCAGCTTCTATCACCTGGTGGTCCAACAACTCAAAAGGAGTCGCACTCAGTGCTAATGAGGACATGATCCTGGAAGTGGTGAACACCAGAATTGTCAGCTGGAACAGAATAATCATAACCTCCCAGGGTCCAGCCCTGATAGCCAACGTGTTACTCCTATCTAAAGTTCGGTTTCTTGTGAATGTCTGCCCATTCTCAGAACCATTCTATAAAGCGGATCAACGTTCTCCTCCGCTGTTAGATCTGATACTTCAGCCACCCACCCACTGCACTATCAACAATAGCCTAACCCTGCAAGAAAGGGATTATAGGGCTTCAGGACGCCCGCTCTCATGCCATCTCCATTTATCTGAAGCTCTTTCGCCAAGTTGTTTGCTAGTACGTGACCCTCATGCCCCAGTGGGCGCCTGCCCTCCACCAATCTGCATCAACATATCTGGGCCTTCCTAGAGCATCGCTGACATCTTTAGGGATGTGGATTACATAACCATTAAGGCCATTTCCTTAAACCTTCCTCCTCCAAATATTAAATTCAAGCTTTCCTTGCCCTGAGATAAGTGGGCGCATGGGTGTAACACCCTTTCCCACACAGAAGGGATGGCCCAGGATAAGCCCCATCACAATGTGATAGTACACAATGAAAAGCAGACTTATCTCGCCTCACCCCTAGTGTAGATTTCCAATCTCCCTGCGCCTTCTTGAACTCCTCCCTTACTCAAAGAGCATAAACCTCCAGAGGCTCTGGAAGGATGTTTACCACCTAATATTCTCTGTGAAGTTGTCTAACCCTATGGCAGACACTTTATTGTTCATACAGGACAGAGGATTGAACTGGACTACCTTTCAACGCTGCAGCCATCCTCATTGTTTGGATCCTATTGACTCTCATTTTCACCGCTTTTTCACCTTCCCAAGGGTCACTGCGTTCTGTCCCAAGGTCTGCGCGCTCCTCCATGACCTTCCATGGCCTTGCAACACTGTTCAAGTTCTGTTCTTTAAACAGACCCTACCTAGATGCCACTGGCCTCTCTGAGTCCTTGCATATGCCACGGCACTATGGACAATCCACAATTCCTTCCTACAGAAAGATTTTGGCTAACAGGTATGGACCCTACAGCACATAGCTACCCACTTCCAGGAGCACTTCAAAATGGCCCTGAAAGTCTTAACTATGTTGTCAATCCTCCCCCTTTCAGTCTCATTGCGGAAAGGCTCTGGCGCACCAACCCACTCCATTTCTTGATGGCTCCTCCCTCCCTTTCCCTCGCCTCCAGTTTTCAGGAAACCAGGTGTAATGAGATAAACATTGATGAATCCCCATCGGGTTGGGGACATCTAGTGCTAAAAAAGCTTTGAACAGGTCGACATTCAGTCATATACAATATATCCCAATTTGAGTTAAAATCTAATAACAGAAATTTGGATTGTTCATAGGATTGATTCATAAAACAAGAATTGAGTCAACGATTATCCAACAGTTGAGATGGCTTTTTCATTGCTCCCAGTTTTTGATTCTTTGTACCGCATTAACTCAAAAAAACTTACCAATTTGTTTGATTATATTACTTTATTTTATAACTTTGTGATTTTTTTGCTTATTTAATAAGCGTTAGCAAGTAATAATGAACCCCTCAACGCCATGGCTAACTTTGGTGGTACATAAGCAACTTTTCAAGACCCCAAAGGAGAGGACTTATTGGTCAACATACCTCAGCCAAGTGGGCCATTAGTGAGTAGGCCATGCACAACTAAGATTGCAACCCATGATTGAGCAGAAATTACTCCTTTTTATATTTGGGAAAATTATTAAATTGCCATTTTATTGGAAACCCACTTTTGGCTTGGGGTTCATTTTGCTGATGTACCATTTAGGAATGTGGTAAAATCTGTGCGCTACAATTGTGGTCACTCTAATTATATATAATTGAGGTGAGAGCATTTCTAAACCAGATTTAATATACTTAAGAATTGACAACTTTATATAAAATTGAAAACATTGTTCCCTTATGTTACTACAATCTAAGTACCTGATTATTCTGCCACATGTAACTTCTAAAACTTAAATTCTAAATGGGTGTTGGACATTTAGAGGTACAATTAGTTAGTAAGAATGCTTAAATGTTGAATAAATTAAATATTACTATCTAATCTGCAGACACTCTTTGGCGAAAGTTTCTTTATCATATTAATGGTTTTCCTCCTTATATCCTAACAAATATCTCAAATCACGCTGGTGAGGCTACATTAATCCTTTGGCGCAATGTGCAATTTGACTTAGAAGTCAGCACCCCACTAGTTTGAATTTTTTACAACACAATAGAAACAACCCCCTTTTATAGACCTGAAGGGGGTCCAGGGGATGAAAAAAATTTAGCTAATCATCCACTAAGAACTCCAGTAATCGGCTGAACTGAAAATGTTTTGAAAATAACTGATTGGATAAATTACATTAAGATGCTACCCCATTATTACGTCATCCTGTCTGTCAAATCTCCATCTAAAATCAAGCCCTGCTAAGGTGACAAGCTTCTCAAGAGCGTTGATAGGCTAAGTCATTATTTATTTAAATAGAGATACTCCTCACTTAATCTTAATTACCTCAAATCTTATTATTAGCCTCAAAATAGCATAGTAACTAATAGACATTAACCTAATAAGGGTTATTTTCTGATCACTGAGTTTTTTATATTAATAAAATTATCTGAAATCAAATTTCTCCTTGTGGTTTACAATTTTCTCTTAAAATTTCTGAGAAGTGGCTAAGAGTTGAAATAATCCCCCTGCTATACTGTTGAAATCTTAATAAAAACCAGCAACCACAAATGTGCCAAGATTACAACAAGTGGTGCTCACTACAGGGGCTTTTGTACATCATAATCCTTTACTAAAAATGGAAGGCATTTAGGTGAGTAACACTACTGACCTCCTCGCTGCATCTGAACCAAGGATAGCTGCCTTATAGTAGCAGCTATCCAGTGCTTTGTCTCGTCTTAAAAAGCTTTGAAAGCACTCCTCTTACAGCCCTATTGGGGTCCCTCCTGTTATCTATAAACCCCACAATAGAGACAAGATTACCCAGGTGAGGGTAGCATTGCCTCGTTTCTTTTCGTTTATAATCTTCCATGGAAGGCATGACTGACCATCAAAAAATCAAGCTTATCCTCCTTTGCCTAAGACTTATGGCCCAAGAGGTAATGGTTCCATATATGGACACCCTTAATACCTGGGCGGAGGCCAAAGACATGCTTATGAATGAATTCAGCTCACCCCAGAGTCTAAGCAGGAAAAACAGTCCTTTATGCGTCTTAGCATGCAAAAGGTAGAATCAGTTGACCCTTTGTTGATTTAATCTACAGTGAAGCCCAGCCACTGTTACTTACAGAAATGCTGACACTTGATGACGCCGTTGCTGCCATTCTAACTGGCTTATCTTCTCACCCTTCCTTAGAAAGGCATATTATCTCTGTGAAATTCAATTTATTGAACGTTGCAACATAAAGGAGGCTTTTTTAGAGGTTGCATATGTCATAACTTTATGAATACTCAAGGAAATGTTGCAAAACTCCAAGTTCTAGCCAATGAGGATCTCCCAACTGTGGGCCAGTGAAAGGAGACCACGACGACCATGACCCCTCCTGTGCATGCTCACTTCTGGAAACCTGATCCTTCAGTGTGACTCAAAACAGACATCATTCCAACTCACGAGTCTGAGATCCCTAAGCCAGCTAACAAAGGGTTCAAGACCTCGCTGGTTGAAGCTGCCCTGATTTTTTCCCAGGTAAAATGGTAGTTGCGCGCCCTAAGGGCAGCCATTGTCACAAGGAATGGCCCGTTGCCAAGGTGGGTTGGCTGAAGATAGTCAACCAACATGGAGTTCCTGCTCTCACTTCCCTCCTCTTGCTTCTCTGACTTGCATTGACAATCCCTTTTGATGACAAATCTAAAAAGGGTTGCATACATTTGGTTCACTTTGTCCTCAGAGCCCCAATAAAAGTAAGAATACTGTACTGGATAGACCCTAAAAGTAGTAAACAAGCTGTGTACCTGATGACACCTATCTTAGCCAAATGTTTGGGGTTCCCTGAGTTAATTAAACTGCTAGTGCTGCCTACCAGTTCATTGCCTCATTGATCCGCCCTACTCAGCATATTCATACTCTTAAATCCATTAGGGATGTATATACTGAAACATATAAGAAACTTACCTCCACTTTCCGTCTTCTTAAAGTTCTAGCTCTCCCCCTAACTTTGGTGGGAAAGTAACTCAGGTGGAGGTAGTCATTAACAAGTTACAGGTCATGGCCATCCTTGACACTGGTTTCACGGTCAATTTAATTTTCTCAAAACTTATCAAAAAGATTAAGTTGGCGCCTGAATTAGAATACTTTTTAAGAATATTGAGATGTGGGCCCTAATAGTACCCGCGCTATTGGGGCATAATCCTCTTTGCCTCTTAGAATTGGAAAGCTTATCCTGTCAGCACCTGCTTTGGCGTTGGAAAGCAACCATTATGAAATTCTTGATGGCACTCAGTTTATGCTTGAGTATGACGGAACCATCAACATGAAACAGACTAGCTCTCCATACTCAACTATAGAGTTCTCTGCTTTTAACACATAGTGACCCTAAAAAAGAAAAACTACTCTTGCTCAGTTAAGTACCCTTTTTTGTATTATCAGTGCACTACACAACATCTGGGTGCCATACCAAAAAGTTATCAGAGTCGGTGGACACCGTTAAAGTATATCTATTTATGCCTCAGAGGAGATATTAATTAAGTCTGGTGAAAAACAGATGATTGACACCAAGATACTTTCCAAATCCTCAATAACTGTTTATTCCACATAACAAGAATTGATGAAGTTATTCCTCTAGAGCTTTGAGTACTTCCTGGAATACTAGATCCTGCCTACCAGCGACCTATCAGAATTTTGTTGGAAATCTTACCAAAAAAGTCTGTATTGTGAGAAAACATCAGGAGGTAGGAAGGGGTCTGCTAATTTTCATTGATGATATTGTGAAAGTTCACTGCATTGGTCTATGTTAGAGATGGGCCTGCCCACTGAAAAACTGTTATATGCTCTGCCTGATTTTCATATTTTGGATGAACTAACCTTGGATGAGCTGAAAGAAGTTCACTCTCTATTAGATACCTATATTTGATTTTTTTCTCTAAATCTGACAATTATTATGGGCACATGAAAAGTGGAGCCACACAATTGATGTTGATTCCAGTCCCATTTAATTTTAATTTTTACAAATTTAAAGGTCAAGAAGCAACAAATGAGGATGGAGTTCAATCAGTTAAAAGATGCTCGGTTACTAGTACCTTCCCAAAGCCCTTGAGCATCTCCTCTCCTATTTATTAAGAAAAAAGGGAGGTCATCAAGAAGTTATGGACTACTGAGAATTAAAAAACCTCACTAAAAATGTCAGCTATCCCATCCCCCGCATTGATGATGTTATTGCATAACTCTATGGCTCCAAATTCTTCTCTGTTATGGATTTGGATAGCGGATACTGGAAAATGGACCTTTCTACTCAAGATCAGAATAAATCTGCTCTCATCTGCAGTGAAGGCTTATTACAACCCGCCCAGTTACCTCAAGGGTTGAGCAATACACCCGCGTCATTACAATGAGTGATGGATCATATCCTACAGGACCTTAATCTGAGCTGCGTGTTTGTCTATCATAATGACATCACCTCTTTTCTAAAACTTGCAATGAGCAGCTTACTCATCTAAGGGAAATTTTCAACGCCTGTATGCATCTAACAATAAGTGAAAACCCCCTAAGTGCACTTTCTTTCAGAGGAATTACATTCATTTGGAAATGCCATATCATAAGAGGGAATGAAACCATTACAAGATAAGATGGAAGCAATATCTAAAATGCCTCTGCCTCAAAACCTGCGATAAATCTAAGTGTTTTTGGTCATGATGGGATATTACCATCAATTCATCCCCAAGTTCGTCCAGCTCAGTGAGCCCCTCATTCAACTATCAAAAAAAATCGCTCCTTTTTCTTGAGGTGCTGAACAAAAGGCTGCGTTTGAGGCGTTAAAGAAGTTGCTCCAAATACTCCCTACCTTACACCACCCAAACTATGGTAAACCTTTCATATTGTTCATCAATGCCTATGATTATGCCGTTGGAACCATCCTGGCTCAATTGGATGAAAACAGAGTGGACCACCCCATGTCATATTTCTGCAAGTTGCTTTCAAAAGCTAAATGCAACTACAGCTTCATGGAGAAGGAGTGCCTAGATGTCTTATTCATTGTAAAATAACCCCTTTTTGTTTGTATTGAGCCACCTTCTTTGTGGTTACTGACCACGCCTCCTTTAAGTGGCTACAAAATCTGAAGGATCCTACTGGACAGCTGGCTCATTGGGCCTTGAAGCTCCAACATTATGATAAGAAGGTTGGACACAAGGCTGGAACCCTCCATATTGATGCTGCTAGATTGACTTGTTTTCCTATACTGCATTTAGATAAAAGTGAAGATTAGAGGTTGCATGGCCTCCTGATAAACCCTGACATTTGGGAAGATGAAAATGATCCTATTTAAAAATGCTAGCATGACACACCTGCAACACTAAGGTGGAGAGTTGGAAGCTATAAAAAAGATAGGGGAAGATTTGCCGCCCTATCTTTGACCTTAAAAGCGAGTATCTGTCATAATAGAGGCCCACTTTATCCTTGGGCATGGCGGAGTGAAGAAAAGTTACAAATAGATTAAAAGTGGTTTACTGGGAGGGAGTCATGAAAGATATTATTAAAGTTTTTGATGCCTGCTTAACCTGCAAAAGCATTCCAGCTTAAAGACCAAATATCAATACCAACCTAATACGCCTCAACAACCATTCCACACAATAAGCTTAGAAGTGGTAGGTCCTCTACCCCAGACCACCAATGGGAATTGCTACATACTAGTAGACATTGATCACTTTACCAAATGGGTTGAAGCTGTGGCTCTCTCTTCCCAAACTGAAAAAGCTACTGCAACTTTCCTTCACAAGGATATTTTCACACGCCATGGTAGCCCCAGGTTCTACTTTGTAATAGTGGGTTAAACTTCACCTCCAGAGTGGTCAAGATTCTAACTACCTCATAGGATCACAACAGCTCTTTTCACCCTCATATAAGCTTTCTACAAATAGCACTGTGAAAAGCGCAAATGGAACTTTGGTAGCCATACTATGAAAAAATGGCCACTTCAGATCCTCTAAACCAGATTTAGTTATAACCTATTGCTCTTATAGCATGTCAGATTAGTTACCACCAGATTCTCAAAATGACACATTTCCACATCTAATATGGTTGTGAACCTTGGGTACCCATCTTCTAACTAAGGATGTCTTTTCAGCTAGGACTGATGATTCTGACAAGGCCATAAGGTTGGCTCAACTCATCATCCAGTTACAATCTGATGCTATGCTCAACTTAGCCAAAACTATCACCAAAGAGGGCCAAGCTGCTAATGAGCTCAGATCCCCTATGCCCTCATTTCAGATATCTGACTTAGTGTTATATTACCATAACTTTATTACTCCCAGAAGTGAGAAGCTTAGGTCCATTTGGGAAGGCCCTTTTGTTATCAACTATAAGAGGGACGATGAATATTCTATTAAGTTCCTTGCCACTGGAGTCACTATCAACTGAGTACATGGCTGGTTCCTACACCTCTATTCACCCCCCAATATCCTTAAAAAAGAGGTAATGTCAGGCAATTAGAGGTACAACAAGTTAGTAAGAATGGTTCAGTGCTGAATAGTTTGAATATTACTATAAAATCCGCGGATAATCCACAGTGAAACTGTCTTGGTTGGTATAATGGCTTTAATCTTTGTTTTCAGTCAAATGGCTCAAATTGGGCTGGTGAGGTTACCTTGAACCCTAGGCATAATGTGCAAATTGACTTGGAAGTTGGTACCCCACTAGTTTGAATTTAGTGCATCTTCATAAGTTAAAAATACCCCCTTTTATAGATCTAAAGGGTTCAGGGGTTAAAACTATTTTTCTATATAATCATCTACTTAGAACTCCAGTAATTGGCTGAACTGAATATATTTGTAGATGGCTGATTGGATAAATTACATTAAGATGCTATCCCATGATTACATTATCCTGGGTGTTAATTCTCCATCTAAGATTAAGCCCTACCAAGGTGGCAAGCTTCCTCAAGGGCATTGATAGGCTAAATTGCTATTTAGTCAAATTGAGATACTTTTTTGCTTAGCCTGAATTCCTTAAAGTCACTATTAGCCTCATAGTAGCATACATAATAAGAGGCATCAATCTAATAAGGGTTTTCTTTCTAATCACTAAGTTTTTATATTAATGAAACTATCTAAAATCGATTCTCTTTGTGGTTTACAATTCCCTCTAAAAAATTTTATAAAGCGGCTAAAAGTTAAAATGCTCCATCCCCCTGCTATATTGTTAAAATCTTGTGTTAATAGCACCAGCAAGCACAAATGTGCCAGGATTCCAAAAAGGGGTGATTGAAGATCTAGTGCTTGTCTCATGTTCTACCTAAATACAGAAAGTAGAGTACTATTTTTTTATTTCCATTTTCAGTTCACTGTTTCTGATTTCGGAAGACACATTTACTTTTGAATTTTATAATGTGATTTTTGCTCTTTTTTAAAGTTTGTTTGGGTCTAAATTGAGCCTGTAAAGACCAAGTTTCTTCATAATACAAAATAAAATATATCTTTCATCTTTAATCAGAGGGTAAGATTTTTAATACTTAATTCTCACCCTTAAATAATTAATATGATTTGTCAGTTTGTTGCCCCATCCCAAAATACTTAAAATTGAAGTGCATTACCTAAACCTATATATTTACAAGGTGTTTGACTTATGTTTCTTCTATAAAATTTTTGTTCACTAATTATTTAATCTAGTAGTTACCCTTAGCCACATGAAAAAGAATCTATTGAAGTACCACCTATCAGGTTCCTCAATGTCCCCATATGTGACAAGAGGCTGGCTCATCCACTACACCTCACCTTGATGTGTTATCTGAATGAATAAGGAATAGTTATATAAAATGAAGTTACTTGCTCTATGTCAGAGGCTGAAATCCTGACTAACCTTAGCAATTTGGACAAGGAACACTGTCCAAAAAGGTTCATTGCCCAGGTGAATCCCTCTAAAAGTTTTGGAGACACTTGTGTCTATTTTTACTAAGGCAACTTTCCATGATTGGTACGTTTAGGAGTGTTTGATGGTGTATCAAAAACTCAGTATTTTCTTTTACACCCTTTTGGATGCTGTGGATAGTTTGAGTGAGAGCCAACCAGTCAAATATACCCCTTGTCACAACAGTTGCTGAGTCAGGCCTTGTACAATATGAAGAGGGAGCCAAGTTGTGTTGTGTTATGCAATTGCACGTTACTTGGGGTTGAAGCCTTGTAATTAATGTTAAGTTATAATATTGATTAGTGAATCTGACTCTTTTCAAGTCTGATGTGAGTTTGCATAGGGTAGACAAATAATTGTTTTTTGTAAGTCAATTCTGCGCTATACAAAATAATATATCTATCATACTGTATCATATTTTAATATTTATAGAGCTATACTCTTGATTAACCTAAGGATAAAAGTGATGCTTAGTTGAGTCCTGATTATAATTTTCATGGGAAAAGATATAATAAATATACTATACTATTTTTTAAATCAATAGAATTGAAGTTAGCTGCTTCAATACTTACTTATTATAATAGAAGTGGTCTTAACTAGGTGTTGGACATTTACCTTTGCAGACTAGAAATCAGAATGCTGTAGATCAAGTTCTGCTAAAAAGGGAAATGTTGGCCATTTGTGATATTCCAATGCTGTTAAGAGTTTGTTTAATTATAATAAAAATGCAAAACTGATGTAATTGGCCAAAAGTCCCTGGATGATTCTTGGTGGAACCCCATTAATTGGGGAATCACCAGTTCAAAACCTGTACGGGCATTAGTAAAATCAGCAGGTCAGATTTCTCTGACCACACCGTGGACCTTGGGGGAATCATTGGAAGGCACTCCCCTGACCCCAAAAAAGTCCTTCAATGCACCTGTGTGGGGACCCCCCCATTTTTATAGGCTTGGTGGGGGTCCCCCAAGGTACAAGAAATTTCTCAGGTGGTGATTGGCTCAAGTTTATAAAAATGTTACCTCACAGATATATTTGGGCTGATCAGAATTCCTCTTCTTTTGCTCTGCTGCCCTGATGCGAGTTCCTGATTTATGATACATTATTCCTGCATATTTCCTAATTTGGACTCATGCAGGCTATTCCAAACATATCCCTAAATTCCCCCTCAACTTTTGAATTTACTTTAAATACTAGATAATTGGAGGTTGAGGGGTATCATTTTTTCTCTTTATCACGCGCTTAATAAAAAAACCTTAAATTCCAATTTTATTAGAACTTTTATTTAATTTTTATTTTTTTAAATATATTTGTGGAAAAAACTTTTCTCTATCATTGCAATCACTTTTGCAACTTATTCAATTCAAGTCTGATTCTAGTTTGATAATCTCACAGAGGAGATTAGTCTGCGCCCATGTCATGGAGCAGTTGGGCAAGTAAGGTAAGAGGAGCAGGTGGTAGGCCCGTGGCCTCAAATGTTTGAAAACGCCCCAGAGAAACTGGCAGAATAGAAAAAAATATAAAATAACTGGTGGTCACTATTTCCCCAGAAATCCTCGCTTGGCAAGCGTGATGCAACCAGTACATCAACACACCACACTCCCAACCACTCTCATCAGTGGAATATGGAGTCCGTGTGTTTCTGGACATCCAACAAACAGCTCTATGGGAAAAATTTTGTGGGGATGTGCACACCTTTTTCCTGACTGCGGTGTATGTTGCACCTCACTCCATGTCATGTGGTTGGCTGAACCTCAGTTTTGAGAACAAGGGGCAGCAGACAAAGCTGCTGTGGTGCGCATAGTTATTGACCTCCCCAAAGGGCAATGGGTCATTGAAACCAAATGCACCAGATGGACAAAATCCAACCAAATTTTCCTCACATTTGACTTTTTGCCTACTATGGTAAAACGTGCCATTTTGGAGCAGCACCTGAAAGATGGTCTCACCGTTTATGGCAAAATACAATCTTTTGAGATACAATGCTTTATGCTGATGCCACGCCTATGCACCGGCAAAGCCATTGCAGTTCTGACCCCAACTGAGGAGATTGCAAAGGACCTAACCCAGATCCCGTACTCCACATATATCAATATTGAAGGGCATACCACCCACCCTTTCTGGGTAACCGTGGACAGCGCGCCCCCATCTGCACCCACTGTGACGCGTTCAGCCATAAGGCACACGCATGCCCCACCAAGGAGGGCATCACATTCCAAGAGCACCCCTCAGCAGCCATGGCCAGCGGAGAGGCGCACTACAAACCAACCACAAGCACCAAAGAGGCTTTCCCATGGGGAGTACAAGGCTGCTACCTACTGGTAAAACCTATTTCCCCACAAGAACAGAAGAAGGCCAAGGTCACCATCACTTTCCCACACTCCCAATGCCAGGAGGACATTGAAACCTTCACAGTGGAAGCAACTCAGGAATCCATCAACCAATCAGATTGGGAAGCCCATGCTGATTATGCCACCCAATCTGAGGATCTGATGGGCGACTTAATTTCACCTGATCTTTGCAACCAAGCTCTGGTCAAAACTGACTTGGTTTCCAACCTACTTGAAAAAAAATCTTTGACCTGATTGACGGTGCACCAAACTCATCCACACCACAAAAAATTTGTTCAACGTCAGGAAACAAAAAGCAAAGGCAAAAGCCAACGCAAACCTTTCTGCTAAAATCAACAAAACTACCAATAGCATTGCTGCAAACACCCGCGCTGCTGTGAAGGCCCATGGGGATCTAGAGGAGGCTAGTGGGCCCAGGTGCCCACCCCCTCACACCTAAGGTGCGATGGGGGAAACCTTCACTTTAGGGACATTGAATATCGCCGGACTCAAGGCCTTGCCATCCTGGGCTAGGAAACTGAGTTTTTTACAAAAAAAATTTATCCATGAATATCCTGGCCATCCGGGAGTCCCACTGTTCACGAGGTTCCAAGGAGGCTTGGAAAACCATGCTCCTCGCATCCCTATCCTTTTGGTCAGAGCACTGTGGGGTGCTTTTTGGAGAAACAATTTCTTCAAATTTTTATCATTGGGGCCCTTCCTCAATGTCCAAGTCCTACTGTCACTTTCTCGTGGGCTGATGTGGCACATGCTATCATCAACATCTACACCCCAACCTGTGCATGAGAATGTCAGGAATTTTTCTTATTGATCAAATCCCTCCCATTACCCCCAGACCCTTTCATAGTTGGCGATATGAACTGTTGGCTAAACACACCAACAGACTGTTGGCCTTCCTCCTCCCACGCCCCCCAGGGTCACATAGAACTTTGCATTCTAAAGGCCACCCTTGAGTTAATGGATGCACTGCTGTAGCGAGCCCCGCTGCTCAAAAACATGATGTGACCCCACATCCACAACGGCCACTTAAGGTCCATGACCCGCATAGACCTTATCCTTATGCCGGCAAATTCCAACCCCACATTTCCCACTTCAAAACAACATTAATTGAATTCTCTGACCACTGGCTAGTCTCAATAACTTACCACCTACATGTCACAATGGCTAAGGCCCCACATTGGTGCAAACTCCGCCCTCCCAAACTTGCGTCACCAGGATTTACCACTTGGGTGGAATCAGCAACTTTGGCAAAAGAGTTTGTTACACCATTTTGCGCGGACCCCATCTCCACATGGGCAGCCTTCAAAGAGGATACCATCCACCACTCTCGCCACCTCTCCTCCCAACACTCACGAGCCACATTGGCCATCATCTTGCATGCTCTGGCAGAGTTGGCACACCTGGAGTCCAACATCCCAGCCACAGGATACAGCCCTGCATGGGGCTGGAAGTGGGCGGAGGCAGTCGCCCACCTTAACATGCTCAAAATGCAACACAAACATCGGGTTTGTGTTCAGTACAGGGCCAAACGCATTACAGAGGGTGACAAGTGCACTGCATATTTTTTAAAAAAAATTTTGCACCATGCCAGAGCGTGGCCTGCACACAGGTGTGAAGATTGGATGATTCCATCATGGATATGCCAGATGAAGTGGCAATCAAAACACAAAAGTATTACTCCAAGTTATACCAATCCAATCCAATTCAGCCAGCTGAAGTGGCAGAATTTCTTGACTGAACCCACATCTGCACCATTTCCTAATACCCAGAAATAATGAATTTGATTACTCCCAACGAATTATGGACAGCCATCCGCAGTGCACCAAACTGGAAATGCCCAGGCCCAGATGGCATTTCATATGAATTCTATAAAAAGTACTTTAAATATATATCCCCACTACTGCTTGCCTCACTTAACCAGAGCCTTCTGGAAACGCGCCTCCTTCCAGGAAGACAAGAGGCCTTCACTGTCACACTCTTCAAGAAAGGGGGCAAGCTAGACTTAGCCAACTGGCGCCCCATTTCTTTAACTAACACGGATACAAAAATTTTAACAAAAATCATGGCTAACTGTTTAGGGATTGTAGCATCTGCCACCATCTCCCCAGAACAATTCAGTTTCATACCCAGAAGGTCAATTTGGGACAACGTGCACTCTGTGGCTAACGCATGCCAGTCCACAGCCTCTGGGGCACTTGTATTCTTAGACCAACAGAAGGCCTATGATAGAGTAAATGGGAATACCTCAGGACTTGCCTCCATCAATTTCGCTTACCCCCTCGCTTCATCAACTGGATGATGCTGCTCACATAATCTGCAACAATGGCAGTACATGGCCCTGGCTTCCTAATGGAAGTAGTCCGCCCTCAAAGGGGCTTACGACAAGGGGACCCCCTTAGCCCACTCTTATAAAACTTCAGCCTTGACCCACTACTTTGAGACGTGAATGCCCACCTCACTGGGGTCCATGTGCCAGGCCAAGCCCCAGTCAAGATGATGGCGTTTGCAGATGACTGTGTGGTTGGGGTGTCTAATAATAAATATACACGCGCACTTGAAGCTCTCATCCAGGAGTATTCCCGGGTAAGTAACACTGCACTGAACGCTTCCAAAACTGAATTCATCCTCCTTGGTTGGCATCAAACCTGCTGGGCCCCAGCAACCAGTGCCCAGCCCGGCCCATCTGCTCGCACACATGCTCGCCCTCCCAGCTCACCCCACACCGCCCCACTGGTGCTCCCCTTCGTGCCACGCCCTACCATAGGGCTGGTCCGCCATCTGGGCATATGGGTGAAGGCAGGCGGGTACGCATCAGCAATAATGGAGAGTCATATTCTAGACAACGTGACGAAGCGCATCGCCTCCCTCAGAGCCCACCCTACTTCCCTTACTGGCAGGGTTGTTTTAGCCAACTCTATGCTCCTCTAAAGTCTGGTTTGGAGCCCACGCCATCCCCTTCTCCCCAAGCTTTTTCAAATCTTTGTATGCCCTGCTGCAAGGATGGCTTTGGTCAGGCCGCCCACCACCAGTACAGCTAGAGGTCATGTTTGGCCCTCATCATCATGGTGGCATGGGCCTGCTTGACTTCAAAGCCCATGCCGCCAAGATCCTGGGCACCTGGATTGCGGCCGTCACCGCCCCTACGCTCCCCTCCCAACACTGGTCCCGCGCGGCCCACTCCAACTTCTCCCACTCCTTGGGCCTCAACAATCCATCAAACCCTCGCTCCCTGATGAAATACCTGGTTTCACACCCATCGTCCACAGGTCCTCACGGGACTAAAACCCACTACAAACAAATCCTCCTCTCCATGCGGAGCGCTGAGTGGAGAATTTGTATTAGCAGAAACACAGCCCAGAGAGGCCGCCCCTCTCCTCAGTTCACACAAGAGGTACAGGGGCTACCCATCCAAGATGGCGTGATCCACACACGGCCCCATGTCCTATCCAGGGTGGACTACCTGGACATGATGGACATCACTTACTCCATTGAGACCCAAAAAACTATCTGGAAATACGCACACCATCCTCTGTTGCAGCCTCAAATCCGTTCCCATGTGTGGCGCTGCCTGAGGTGGGTGTACCATATGGCTGAGCGCTCTAATGCTTTATACTCATCCTGCGTCGTGTGTGGCCAGTATGAAACGCTGTTCCACCGCCTGGAGAAGTGACCTACCTCTAAAGTGATATGGCGCGAAGTTCAACGTCTGCTGGGCCAGGATCAAACACATCCCTTCAGTCTGTAAAGAGATATGTTTGCTTTATCAACGGACTCCCCCTTCCACCCTCCCTCCATGCTCTGGTGGTTGCAATCGCCATGTGAACTATCCACACAATTGTCTTGGATGCCATCGCAGGCTCCACCCCCACCCTCCCAGAAGCTGTCCACAGATTCCAGTCTCATTTGGTGGACCACTTTCAGGCGTGGATGTTTGGATACCTCCCACTGCGTCGCTGACAGCTGGTCTCCTCCTGGTTCCCAGTTTGGTTCATCAAATCAGACCCTTTCCTCCACACGCGTTCAATTGTGGCTACGGCCCCTTCACACGTTCCCTCCCCCTCCCCATAGTGGCGTTCCCGCTGGCAACAAGAGATAGCATCGCTTCTCTGGGGTGCCTTCCCTGTTACTAAGTTTTGTCTCTTTTGGGTCAAATTCAGAAGTGCCCGTCCCATGGTCGCCTTCCTCATATTAAAATTTAAAATTTAAATATATTTGTGGAAACCAGCTAGTGGATTTACCAGCGAGCATAATTAGGCTGGTTTCCCACAAAATGGTGCTCACTACAGGGGATCCCTGTATAAACAGAATCATTGCTCTGGAGGAGCAACTTGTCAGTGTTTTGTCCCATCTTAAGGAGCTTGAGCAGCGCTCTTCCAGTTTCCCCCTTGTTTAAAAATTCACTCCTGGCAAAGGAAACATTAATACGTTTTTGTATGTATATGAAGCTGCCATGTATGGCTCCACTGATAACCAAAAAGTTCAAAACATCCTTCTCTGTTTAAGCCGCCTAACACAATAAATGATAGTTCCTTACCTGAACCCTTCGCTCACTTGGGTAGAGATGAAGGAAGCTCTTGTGGCTGAATTTGGATCCAAGCAGAGTCTACTCAGGGAAAAACGGGCCTTTATGCGCCTTAGAATGTATGAGGATGAACCACTCCTTGCCTTTGCTGAACAGTACTACCTCACTGCACAGAGGTTAACAACGTCTAACATGCTCACCCTGGATGATGCTATCGCTGCCCTGTTAACTGGGTTAGCGTCTCAGCCCTCTCTAGGGCATATTATCTCAGTGAAACGCCATTTCCAAACTATCCATGATCTAAAGGAGGCGTTAATAGAGGTTGCTGATTTCCATTCATATGCCACAAACAAGGAAGATGAGGTGATCCCTCACGCTCTCACTATTGAGGAGTTACCACTAGTTGATCAGTTGAGACCTGCTCCCTCTGGGCAACCTAAAAGGGTTACCACTCCCTCTTATGAGTCAGAACCCTGTTAGGTAGTAACAACCATCCGTCCACACCAGCTCACTAAAACTGCTGTGCCCACCCCTCCAGCTAAGCTGGTACAAGCGTGCCCTAAGGCTATTCAATCTCCTGTGGCCATCTATCATACCTCCATTGTGGCCTTGCCAGTCGTTGAGAATACCCTTGGGGACAAATCTGAGGGGGGCTATGATGATTTTGGTTACTACATACTTGGAGCCCCCGCAGAGGTAAAGGTTCCTGATCACCTGAATGCTGGAGGAGTAGATGAGACCACCATCCCTGAGGAGACGTACCTCAGTCAAATCCTAGGGTGTCCACAAGCGATTGACACTGCCAGCGATGGTGATCAATTCTTAGCTGGCTTGATTCAACCTCTTCAGTGTGTTCATCCCTTACGAACTATCATGAATAAATACCCTGAGACTGCTAAAAAGCTCACCTCCACCTTACGGTTCAAGGAGGTTTTAGCTTTGTCACCTAACTTTGGAGGGACTCTTACTAAAGTTGAAGTAGTCATTCAAAAGGTCCGTATCTTGGCCATCTTGGATACTGGCTCACCAGTCAATGTGATCTCCACTAAGCTCATCAAGAAGATCAAGTTAGCGCCTGACTTGGAGTACACGCAAGAGTTTGGAACTGCTGGCCCCAACAACACCTGGGCTACTGGGGCCTACTCTTCCCTTCCCATTTGAGTTGGGAAGCTTATTTTATCAGCCCCTGCTGTGGCTTTAGATAACAATGCATATAACATGCTCATCGGCACTCAGTTTATGATTGAGTATGAGAGAATAATCAACCTGAAGTAAGGTTACTTCTCATTACTTAACTATGAAGTTTTATTAGTATTAACCAATAAAGAGCCCAGTAAGCACAAATACTCTTGCCTGGTCGAATATCCCTTTCAGCAATATCTTTGTCATATACCACTTCTGGGCGCAACACAAAGAAGTTGCCTGATTCAGTGGATGCTAGAGAAGGTATCCCTTTTTATGATTCAGATGAGGTCGTGATCAAGCATGGTGAACAACAAGTGGTTGACACAAAAATCACGCTTCAGATCCCACGCCACTGTTTGTTGCATCTCGTTAGTATTGAGGGCATCAGTCCTTTGGAGCCTTGGGTATTGCCCGGCATTCTTGACCCTGCTTATCAAAGGCCCATTACTTTGTTATTGGGGAACCTCACCTCCAAGGACATAGCTATACAAAAACACCAGGAGATTGGCAGAGGCTTGTTGTTCCCAGTGGAGGACATTTAACAAATTCACTCCATTGGTACTATGATGGATATGGGCCTGCCAATGGATAACCTGGTATGTACCTTACCCAACGTCCATATCTTGGACAAGTTACCCCAGATGATCTGGAAAAAGTTCATACTCTCCTTGATGATTATAGTGACATTTTTCAAATCCGATATTGACTATGGCCACATGAAGGGTTGGTGCCACTCCATCGATGTGGGTGATGCTCATCCCATTTGATCAAAACCCTACCACAAGTCCAAGGTGGAAAAACAGCAAATGAGGACAGAACTTCAGCAGTTACTTGATGCATGGTTGTTAGTTCCTTCACAAAGCCCCTGGTCTTCCCCTCTCTTGTTAATAAAAAAGAAGAATGGAGGACATCAGATAGTCAAGGATTACTGCAGGTTAAATATGCCTCACTAAAAAGGATAGCTATCCTCTTCCTCATATTGATGACGCCTTGGCCCAACTCTCAAGCTCTAATTTCTTTTCTGCCATGGACTTAGCTAGCGGCTATTGGCAAATGGACCTTTCTCCTCAGATCAGGAGAAATGCGCTCTTATCTGTAGTGAAGGTCTCTTCCAACCCACACGATTACCTCAAGGGTTGTGCAATGCACCTGCCTCTTTCCAGCGTGCAATGGATCACATTTTATGGGACCTCAAATTGACTTGTGTCATTTTCTATCTTGATGACATCACGGTGTTCTCAAAAACCTTTAATGAACATCTTGATCACTTAAAGGAGGTGTTTCAACGGTTACATCAGTCTAATATAAAGTTGAAGCCCTCAAAGTGTACCTTCTTCCAAAGGAAACTCGATTTCCTTGGTCACTCCATTTCTCAAGAAGGTATTCAACCCATTCAGGACAAGGTCAAAGCCATCTCAAAGATGCCAGCCCCTAAGAATCTATGGGATACTCAGGTATTTTTAGGGATGATGGGGTATTACCATTAGTTCATCTTAAGTTCTTTCAACTCAGTGAGCCCCTTGTCTGAATACTAACCAAGAATACCCCTTTCTATTGGGGTGCTGAACAAAAAGCTTCTTTTGAGACCATGAAGCAACTATTGCAGCAATGTCCTATTCTGCAGCACCCCAATTTTAATAAACCTTTCATCTTGTTCACTGACGCCTCGGACTATGCTGCTGGGGCCATCTTAGCCCAATTAGATGAACACAGTGTAGATCATCCTGTATCCTACTTTATTAAGATGCTGTCAAAAGCAGAACGCAACTACAATGTCCCTGAGAAGGAGTGCCTTGCTGTTCTGTTGGCTGTAAAGCACTACCGCCCTTTTCTCTATGGAACCACCTTCACTGTAGTTACTGATCATGCATCTATAAAGTGGTTGCAGAAAATGAAGGATCCTACTGGTTGGCTAGCTCGCTGGGCTTTAAAGCTCCAGCCTTATGACATGAAGATCAAACACTGTGCTGGAACCCGTCACTTGAATGTTGATGGGTTGACTCAGCTACCAGTCCTTCACTTGGATAATAGTGAGGCAGAAAGGTTACATGACCTTTTTATGACCCCTAGTGAATGGGAGGATGAAGATGAGCCTGTTCAAAAGATGTTAGCCTGGCACTCCTGCAACACTAAGGTTGAAGATGGAAAGTTGTATAAACAGGTGGGGAAAAATGACCACCTTACCTTTGACCCTCAGAACGTGTACCTGCTATCCTAGAAGCACATTCTACCCTAGGTCATGGAGGGGCAAGAAAAACCTATGAATGGATTAAGGATTGATTATACTGGGATGGAATGATGGAAGCTATCGTTGATGTTTTGGAAGCCTGCCTTACTTGTAAGAAGCAATCTGGCTTCAAGTCTAGATACCATTACCAACCAACTACCCCACAATAACCCTTCCACACCGTAAGCCTAGATGTAATAGGTCCCTTTCCTCAGTCTACTAGTGGGAACAGATTTATCCTAGTAGCTATTGACCACCTCACTAAGTGGGTTGAAGCCATGGCTCTTCCTGCTCAAACAGCTAAGGCCACCGCCATCTTCTTACATCAACACATCTTCACCCAGCACGGTTGCCCCCAAGTACTACTCTGTGATAATGGCAAGAACTTCACCTCCAGAGTAGTCAAACTTCTGGCCACTTCTATGGGAGCACAACAACTATTCTCTGCTCCATATAACCCCTCACTAATGGAACAGTGGAAAGAGCAAATGGAACCTTGGTTTCCATTCTGTGGAAGCTGGCCTCATCTGATCCTCTTCACTGGGATCAGTATTTGCATAGTGCTCTTATGACATACTGGATTAGCTATCACCAGATTTTGAAAATGTCACCATTCTGAGTCTTGTATGGGTGAGAACCAAGCATACCTGCCCTCCTAGCTAAGAATTTATTCTCTTCTAGAGTTGAGGAACCAGAGAAAGTTATGAGAATATTGGCTCAATGTATAATTCAACTTCAATCTGAAGCTATGACCAATCTAGCCACAACAGTAACCAAAGAAGGGCAGGCTGCAAATGAGTCCCAAACCTCTTTACCCACTTTCCAAGTTTCTGATATGGTGTTGTACTACCATAACTGCATCACCCATAGAAGCGGTAAACTTGGAACAATCTGGGAGGGTCCTTTTACCATCATCTACAAGAGAGGAAATGAGTACTCTATCAAAAACCTTGCTACTGGTATCATATTAATCATGTACATGGCTATTTCCTTTGACCCTACTCACCCCCCAACATTCTTGAGGGGGATGATGTTAGACATTTACCTTTGCAGACTAGAAATCAGAATGCTGTAGACTGAGTTCTGCCAAAAAATGGAAATGACAGCCATTTGCAATATTCTGATGCTGTTAAGAGTTTGTTTAATTATAATAAAAATGCAAAAGTCAATGAAATTGACCAAAAGTCTCTGGCTGATTCTTGGTGAAACCACATTAATTGGGGAATCACCAGTTTGAAAATCATATGGGCATTAGTAAAATCAGCAGTTCAGATTTCTCCGACCACACCATGAACCTTGGGGGAATCATTGGAAGGCACTCCCCTGACCCTAACAAAGTCCTTCAATGCACCTGTGTGGGGACCCCCCCTTTTATAGGCTTGGCAGGGGTCCCCCAAGGTACAAGAAATTTCTCAGGTGGTGATTGGCTCAAGTTTATAAAAATGTTACCTCATAGGTATATTTAGGCCAATCAGAATTCCTCTTCTTTACATCGATGAATTCCCCCCTTGGGTTGGGACCATCTAGTACTAAAAAAAAAGAATTCCTCTTCTTTTACTCTGCTGCCCTGATGTGAGTTCCCAAATTATGATATGTTATTCCTGCATATTTTCTAATTTGGACTCATGCAGGCTATTCTGAACATATCCCTAAATTTCCCCTTGACCTTCAAATTTACTTTAAATACTAGATAATTGGAGGTCGAGGGGTATTGTTTTTCTCTTTATCGCACACTTAATAAAAAACCTTAAAATCCAATTTTATTAGCACTTTTATTTAAATCTTTATTTTATTAAATATATTTGTGGAAACCAGCTGGTGGAAGTACCAGTGAGCATAATTAGGCTGGTTTCCCACACTAGGTCTTATTTTAAAATCTACAAATTTTATATCTAGTTTATATTTTCTGACTATACCAAGCATGCTATCATTCTCTTCACCATAAAAGCCTTAATTTAGAAGCTATTCTAAGTTAACCTATCAATTAAAGAAATTTTATATACCTTATTTAATATATAACTATAAGATTAAAAAACATGTAGATTATAAATTGACTCTTTCATATAATGATAAGTTTATTTGTCAATATAAATCTGCTTTAATATATAGATGAGATTATGAGATAAATTTATAATCTGTAAACCAAAGTTATCAACGGTCATGATAACTTGACTATATTGGATGAAGGACAGGTATGCATCTTGAGCATAAAGATGAAAGAAATTTATCAGCAGAGGTGAATTAATCTAGCTTTATGCTAATGGCACTTTGCAATCACCATAAAATGATTAGCTGAATCAAAGTCCTCTTATTAACAATTAACTGCTGGTCAGATCAGCAGAGGTTAACCTAAAATTAAATAAGGGTGGCTTTTTAAAAGTTGACGGACTCCTAATGACCAATTCATATGGCCTCTGAAATATTAGTAAGTATGTGTATGATGCTATAAAGTCAGTTGAGTATCTAGATACTGAGAATTATTATAAATATGCTAAGCACATGCCAACATAGTCCACTCTTATTATTTTTACTACCTAAGAACTGGTTGATTAATTATTATACCTTGCTATAAAGTCTAACCAATGGGCATTTTTTATACTGGCTTCCACTAGCATTGGATACCATGTCTACCCATTTACTACACTCTAGATTAATTTTGTCCTTGCTCACTTCTAAGCTTTCTGTACCTGACCTTAGAAGATTACTCATATGCTTTAACATTCTGAAACTTTTTAACCTCTAAAGCGAGCTATAAAAATTCTACTTGCGCAATATTATTCTAAATATTGATGACCATGGGGAGAAACTTCATACCCAATTAACTCTCGCTTTTCTTATATTACTAATTTACCATCTCTAAACCGCTCATCTATGATTATAGTTTTACATTGTTATAGAAAAGCTTTAACGGCTTAACTCTAATAAGCCTATGGCCACCTTTTCAGTAAATCTCACATGCGCTTGAGAATTTAAAATAAGCTCAGCAATAAACTAAAGGCTTGACTAGTATGAAGAGTCCCGCTTCAGATCAAGCTTAGAGGGGGCTCCGTAAAAGTTTTTTTGGTCGAAGTGAAGCCTCGCACCGTGATGATATTAGCAATTTTCATTCGTTATAAGATTTAGATTGATAAATACCTTGATAACGATAGATTTGTCTATGTTGATATTACCTGGATAAAGGTCTTCGACCCTAGACTCGCTCTTCTAGAGAACTATAAGCCAATTTGAAGTGACATTGTCTCTTTCCTTAGGGTAAGCAATAATGCTACAAAGTTATATCCTGTTATAGCTGTTCAAGCATTAGATTTTTTCCGAGGTTTACATGCCCTGTATTTTTAAAAATATATAGTCCTTTACAAGCCCTATAATCCAAATGGCTAGATCTGAGTCAAATTCATTCTGAATTCTATCCCGGATCCTATGCTTATATCCTTGGTTGATTGAGGTACTTATGGTGCAAAAAATATAACGCCGATACTTTTCAAGCTCAATGTCTAAAACTTTAGATTTTCTACACTGGGTTTATTTATTCTTAGCTCAAACTTATCACTTTGTATAAAAATGTATAATTCGAAGGCCTGAACATCTTTTATAGCTTATTGACCTAACAGTTTCTATAGTTTGTCACAAACCGATGAATAAGTTGAAACCAGCATCATCGCTTAAGCGAAATGAGGATTAGATGGATCCCATACCAGCAAAAATTGCAGTAATCTATAAGGGTTATTAATTTTCTTCACTAAATCAATTACTGGCTACATAAAGAACTTGTCCAATAGGAAGCTATAGAGCTATTTTCTACATCAAGAATCTAGGTCCTATACATTTATCGCTTAAAAGCCAACAAGTTTCCTTGTCAGTCAGGTATCAATTAAAATAGTTCAAATCAACTAACCAGTCTGGAATTATTTGTAAAAAAATCCTACCTTTATTGAAGATACATGATTAATCATTAAAGGGCAATTACATCACAGAAGAGATTCGCCAAAGGTGGCCCGAATCAAAGACAGGGCAGTTTTAACGGTGAGTTCAAGATCCTCTATTCTGGTGGAGAGATCTGGGTTTACTTCGACGCAGTCCATGGCAACCACCAGGCCGGTTTCGCAGAGGGCCTCGCAAATGTAATGACCTTCTCGGAAGGACAATCCACCTCGGACGGGGGTTCCGGTGGCGGGAGCAACACTAGGATCGAGAGCGTCCACGTCATAGGAAAGATGGATGGGGCGGGTGCGATCAGGGTTGACGTGGTCCAGGGCCATTTCGACTACCTTACCGATACCATATTTATCGACATGGTGCATCGAGAAATGCCTTGATATTATGCTTTTTCAAAATACGCTTTTCGGCTTCATCAACATCGCGAAGTCCGATATAAACTAACCTCGAAGGGTGTAGACGAGGTTGCTGGGCTTTAGAAATCCACTCAAAGCCTTCGATAATTCTGCTAACTCCAATTGCCCACGAAAGAGGGCACCCATGAAGGTTTCCAGACGTGGTATCGTCAACGCCATTAATATCCTTTAATATTCAATAATAATCTAAACTGGGCCTACCGCGTGGGCGTCAACCCAGATGATACAGGCTTCGGGGAATACTTCAAGGGTACCGGTGGTTGTACCAAGTCCAATGGAGTGATCACCACCAAGGGTAAGTGCCACATTGCCCTTTTTCAATTCTTCTGCAACACGGCGGTTGACCTCCTCAGCGACGCGACCAACGAAGCGAGGGTTCTTGGCCACGCCATCATCAGGATCAAATTCTGGGCGAAGCTCCCCAAAAGTATGAATCACCCCATCAAATTCAACCGACCAGCCTAGTTTTTCAAGTTGGGGGACTAAACCTTCATCCAGTAGCAATTTGGGAGCCTTTTCAACTCCTTTTTTGGGCTAAAAAACTGTTTTAACAAAGCGATAAAGAGGAATTCGTCAACTCGAATGATGTCTTTATAGCACCGATAGTAGCATAACGCTTTTGACTTACCTGGCCAGCATTGAATGCCACAGGGATCAGTCCAATGGTGTTATTATTTAAAAAATTTATTTTTAACTTCCATTGGCTAGGAGCAGTTGACGAGTTGAGATGCAAGAAACCCAAAGAAGGCAACTAATAACCAATATTTATAAACAAATCAAAGATTTTGTGGGTACAAGTTACACCATTTCAAAAGCCAAGTAAAAATGATAAAAGGAAATTAAATAAATTTCAAGGGGTCAGCATAAAAGATGTGCAGCAAAGGTAAAAGCATCTGGGTGGTACCCTCGTATGATGACAAGGATTTAAAAGATAAAAAAGCCTTAAACTTACAAATGATATAAGTATTAAAAGTAAATGGTTGAGCCTGGATATTAAAGCAATGTGGCTGCTTGAAGCGGTTCAGAAGGCACAAAAGAGAAGATATATAACTTGACTTTCCTGAGTGGCCAGAGCCACTTCAAAACTGAATAGGCATCATATTCTGCATCGTAGCAGGCAGTGGATAATTGCGGTGTGCACCTTGCTGACCCTACGTGATATGACACGTGATTATGTTAATTAGCTTATAACAACGCGAATAATAAGTACAAAAAGGGTGATATAAACGCCTGACATATATGGCTACCAATCACACATTTCTTCAGGTTGTCTATCAATCCAAAGCTAACTGTTACGTTGTAACGAGTTTCATTTTCATTAAGTGGAGCTTATTGCGTTGGAGATAACGGGTTCATTTATTGCAACGGTAAAAATCCAAATTTCCGACAGTAGCAAATAGGCACGTTGATCCTAGAAATTTTGACCACTCAAAACTTTACTATACGACTGCTAAGGAAAACCTTTAGGCTTTTTAACCGACTTTGAAGGGACTTTGAAAAAGAAGGTTATCAACTCGATCTGTAAGTATGGTTTTTTTCTGTTTGCTCGCGCATAAATTTGAAAATATTGGACCAATTTAGATGATCATCTTCAAAAATAGAGGATGCTTCAACTTAGGTCCCATTTTACTTTTGTAAGTATTGGGCAAGTATATGCCCATTAATTTAGTAAATATATCAAAATGGGCTCGGAAGCGATGGGTACTTGTGGGACTAATACAACTCCGGATAAACTTAATTCCGGCATCGGTGAAGCGATAGCTTCGAAGCAACTTATCTATATACTAGCCGTTTACCCGTGCTTCGCTATGGTGTCTATAAAATTAAAGATTTTCATCCTATTAATTTAGATCTTATATTATAGACAAACAAAACCACTCAGCCAAATCCAATTGCTCAATCGAATCAGCCAAAAACCACCAACCACTTAGGCAAACCTAACTAAAATTATCAAAACAACCAATAACTAATCACCCCTCAAAGCTAAACTGTGTCGTATCGATTCAAACAAAAGCCATCAACCACTCGGCCAAACAAAAAAAACCTATCCAATCAAATAACACCAACCTGCTACCCGAAACATCTCTTTATACTTAAAATCATTGAATATGTGACATATCTTCCAAACTACTAAATCAACTTCGACTTAACTTACCAAAAGTATTTTATTAATTAGGTGAACCAAATTGGGCAGGTTTTTAAAATTTATAAACCTAACATCCAGATACCCATGCTTCGCTACAGTATTTAAAGTTTATCAGATGATAAGCTCACATTGTAGCCTATAAGCTGTGCCAGCACTACTCTCGAGCCACTCAGACTAACAGCTCCACTGTTGCTCTCGTGGCTGGTGAGTTGATTATCCTAACTACTTAATCTATTTAAACTCTAATACTGATTCTTGTTGAGTTTCAGGTGAGCAATTTGGTAAATTATTAGATAATATTCACCAATTCTCACCAACTCACCCAAATAGATTGAACCTATCATACTCGATAATTTCAGATTTGATCTTATTTGCCAATTCTCACCCACTCACCCAAATAGATTACTTATCTGACTCGATTAGCTTCAGGTGAGCAATTTGGTGAATTATCTAATGATATTTGTCAATCTTCATCCACTCGCCCAAATAGTTTGAACCCATCAGGCTCGATAATTTCATATTCGATAAGATTTGCCAATTCTCACCCACTCACCCAAATAGATTGACCCTATCAGACTCGAAGGTTTCAGATGTCAGTCAGTGAGTAAGTATGTTTTAAGTAGATATAAAAAAAATTTTGGTAAAAAAAGAACCTCCTTTAAAAAAAGCTCTAAAAAGTATGAAATAATTGAGAAATTAAGCCTACTCAATAAAACCCTTTTTGAAGTTGGCGCCATATTTTAAACTGAATTATAGAATTTTTCTCACAAATACAAAGTATTTCTTATGTCTGTATTGTGTCCAAGTGTAAACTATAAGCAACTTAGGATATATAGTACTGAGTATATAAATTATAAATACCTATTATAAGTCAGTTAAAATATGGCGCCGACTTCAAAAAGGGTTTTATTGAGTAGGCCTAATTTCTCAATTATTTTATACTTTTTAGAGCTTTTTTTAAAGGAGGTTCTTTTTTTACCAAAATTTTTTTTATATCTACTTAATTAAACACATACTTACTCACTGACTGACATCTGAAACCTTCGACTTTGATAGGGTCAATCTATTTGGGTGAGTGGGTGAGAATTGGTGAATATTTATCTAATAATTCACCAATTTGCTCACCTGAAACTCAACAAAAATCAGTATTAGAGTTTAAGTAGATTAAGTAGTTAGGATAATCAACTCACCAGTCACGAGGCTAACAGCAAAGCTGTTAGTCCGAGTGGCTCGAGAGTAGTGCTGGCACAGCCTATAGGCTACAATTTGAGCTTATCATCTGATAAACTTTAAATACTGTAGTGAAGCACGGGTATCTGGATGTTAGGTTTATATATTTTAAAAACCTGCCTAATTTGGTTCACCTAATTAATAATATACTTTTTCAAGTTAAGTCGAAGTTGATTTAGTAGTTTGGAAGATATGCCACATATTCAATGATTTTAAGTATAAAGAGATGTTTCGGGTAGCAGGTTGGTGTTATTTGATTGGATAGGTTTTTTTTGTTTGACCGAGTGGTTGATGGCTTTTGTTTGAATCGATAGGACACAGTTTAGTTTTGAGGGGTGATTAGTTATTGGTTGTTTTGATAAGTTCAGTTAGGTTTCCCTGAGTGGTTGGTGGTTTTTGGTTGATTCGATTGAGCAATTAGATTTGGCTGAGTGATTTTGTTTATCTATAGTAGAAAATCTAAATTAATAAATTGAAAATCTAATTTTATAGACACCGTAGCGAAGCAAGGGTAAATCGGCTAGTAAGATATAAATTTTATTTGTGAGTAAAATTTTACAAGTCGGAAGATAGTGCCAACTTTGAAAAGGGTTTTATTGAGGAGGCATAATTTCTCGATTATTTCGTACTTTTTAGACCTTATTTTAAAAGAGGATCTTTTTTCCCAAATTTTTTTTATCGACTCGCTGTTCTGTCTATATGTGATGGAATCTTTTTTTTTTTTTTTTTTTAGTACTAGATGGTCTATGTGATGGAATCTTGCGATTGATTTTTAACTACCTTCCAGACTAGCTAGAGCTTTGAAATTTGGCCCACTTATGTATCTCTGATGACAATACAATAATACAAAAGAAATTTAATTATCATTATAATTTTATATGTAGCAAATGAAAATCATATTTACCTTGATGGTTGTCAGTATATCAATACAGCTGAGCAGTTTAATGTTTGATTCGATAGTTTCAATGTTTTGCCAAGCGGTTGGCAGGTTTAGGTTGATTAATAAGCACGATGGTTTTAGTAAGCGGTTAGTGATTGGTTGATTCGATAAGTTAATTGGTTTTGGTAAGTTGGTGGTGGTTTTTGGTCTTTGGTTGATTTAAAAGTTCAAAAACGTTTTTTCCTAAGCTTTACTTGAGTTTATAAATTATTAAACTACGCTTTAGCACTTCTCAATGTTTTTTGATGTTTATAGGAGCTTTATTAGAAACTTCAAATTTTAGCGCTAATATAAGTGCTGATTTTTACCAAGAAAATTTAAAGCTTCTTGGGTTGGGACCATCTAGTACTAAAAAAAGAAAATTTAAAGCTTGAAAACCAAGCAATTGATAAAAAAGAATAAATAATTGATAAAACCCTTTTTAAAGTCAGCACCATATTTCAAACTGATAGAATTTCGCTCACAAATACAAATTAGAGCTTATATGGGATTGGGTCCAATTGTAAACTGTAAGCAATTCAGAACACAGTGCTGAGTATATATAAGTTCTTTTTGTTCAAAAAAATTTATTCAGGAGATTGTATGAGGTATAGATGTAAGTTCTTCAATAAAAACTGAATTTATTGGTTGATAATTTGCATTATTGTTAGTCTTTTAATTTTTATGTATTCCTAAAGCAGAATTACAATAGAGCTGCAATTTATATTTACCTTGTGTTAAGTTGCATCTGAGCCTTCATTGAGTATAGGTATATAGTGCTTTATTGTAGTAATATTTATTCTACATGTTCCATGAAGTACAATCAGTTCTTACCATTATATATTTACTGTCTTATATTATATATATGTTTATATGCTATCAATATATAGTAATTGTATTTCTATATCTTTCAACATTGTGGGTTAGACATCCTAAAGAGCAGAACTCAGTTAAGTGCAGTTACCTAGTATACTAATTGTTGATATCTCTGTTTTTGTTCAGTATTGTTTGTTGCTTGTGATCACTTTTTATGTGGTATCTTGTATAATTATTTATTCTACAGATGCTCTTATCACTGGTGGTGCATGCATGAGTCTATATGTGGGTGAGTGTGTAATAGTGTGTGCAGGGGACTGCTTGAACTAGTCTGTGCCGTGGTATACAGAAACAGCCATCTTGAATGCATTCCATAGAGTTTTTAAGATAAATAATATTTATTATTGATAAGTTCTGTAAGGGTCCTAGCTGCATCCATCAATTAGATCAGAAAATTTACCCTCTTTGATCAAGGAAGGGGAAGAGATCCCAAGCTTTTTCACTGGAAAAGATAGCAGATCTGGGCGTACCCTTGATGAACATTAGGTTTCCGCTGCCCCCCTCAGCTCAATTTTATAATTGTTAAAAAATGGGAAATATCAATTCTGCTATAAAGTTTAAATTAGATAAAGATTACATTAAGAAAATCAAGAGAATATCCAATGAAATTTAATCACAAATGAGTGGATCAAAACCAAATCCCCAATAGTGCCACAAATATTAAGTTTACCCAGCAGAAACCCCTCAGATGATCAAAAAAACCTTGTTAGAAATATTATGAGAAATGCAAGAATGCCAGAACCTTGACAAACAAGCAAAGTTTGTCAGCACAAACTGAAAAATGGACTACCAACAATGTACAATCTGTAATATGGCACAAAAGTCCCAGCACTCTAAAGAATATGTGCTTGTCCTGCCATCAGAAATCATCAACAATTGCACTACTCAATTCCATGAAGTTATAAAAACCCAGCGCTCTGATAATGGTAGAGTTCTGGGTTATTTAATCAGATCCTTAATAAATTGTTAATTCCACCAAGCCACTTTAAAACTTATTAATTCTCTAATAATTCTGGCTGCCCCAAAGGAACCACCTCAACCAATGGAGGGCACGCGCTAATTGGTATCAGTGATGGTTGTGGACATCTTGTTGGTGATTACAGCACTAGCCTCCATCAACAAGGAAATTATTGAGAGTAATCCCCTAAAAATGTCACATACTCCATCTGATCATGGAAATGAGTATTTGGAGTATCAACCTGAGTGGAAGGATCAAGCGCTCAAACCAATCCACTGCAATTATAAGGAAAATGAAAATGTAAACCAGTGGATGCTCCTCTGTGGAGAACTTCTGGGATCAAAACTGACAGATTGATTGTTACCCCTCACTATCAAGTGCATGTCCAGATGAGTTGGGATTCAGCTATAAATGTCATACTGGATGGATGGAACAGCATCCCTCACCCATTCAACCAGTCAGCCTTTGATGCATGAAGCACGGTCAAGGTTATAGCCATCACTCAGCCTAGTGGTCAGGATGGGAATGATGTTCATTGACTAATATTTCCCACACTTATCTCCCATAAATCCTATTCTCAAATTATCAGAATAGCAATGCCGTGGACTGTAGATGCTGTAATGGACATTGGAGTACCCTTGCTGGAAGCCAAATCTTTACTTAAAACATCAGTTGTCTGACATAAAGCCCACCCAATTATCGCTGCTGTTATGTTTTTGTCTCAGTATTTGTTAAACCTGGGTTCTTCAACAGCTAAACAAAGTTTATATGGTCTTAGCGCCCTCCTGACATGTTGGTCATGGGTGGCATTGATCAGAGCTATCAAACAAGTACTGTTCATTTGAGCAACACAACTGATTTTCCCCCTTGAGTGCACAAGCGTGAAAAATAATGGTGATATTTCCCACTTCCTGCCCTTTGGACGAAGTGGCTCACCAGGTGCTGGGAGTTATGGAAAAACTCAAATTATGAGCCACATTAATCGGAACCACAAGGCCTCCAAAGACCAGAAAACCTTGACACTGCTGGACGCCTTGGAAGGTGAAGCTAGAAATCTGGGCCTGCACCCTGTTGTACCAGAACTCATACCAAGGGAAGTCACCTCACTCACTTTCAACATTGTTTCATATATAATGGTCACTCCAGTGTCAAGGCCACAACTCCTGTTCAACTGTTCCAATGGCGAGGTTTAGCCATGAGTTTAGATGACCACATTAAGGCCTTCCACCAACTAGAAGATTATCTACAACTACCAGAAGAAGAAGACTATCTCTGCGTTCCAGGCTTCCCTTAACCAGGGAATAGGTTTCCACATGGCATGGTACAATGTACCTCAAACTTTGGAGGGTGCGTCAAGCTGGCTCAGCAGATTGAGCCTGCCCCAGAATCCAAGCTACCAAGAAATCAACCACCCTTAAGCCACACGTCTGCTACACCAAACCAAACCCATCCGCAAGAATGGAGTGCTTGATTTATTTGACGATGAGGAGAAACCAATCAGTGAAACAGATACATAAACAGGTCTAGAAAATGATGACGCAGCTGGCTCTATTCCATAAGAAGTAGACCACCAAGATATCCACACTTATACGCCAGAAGTACTGGCCCTCGCTCCCTACGTCTCTTCAATGCCTCAGGATAGAGAGGTTGGGGGCGTTGGCCTCATGTTCCACAATCTTAGCACGTTTCCCAAAAATTACATATCACAGCCAGCCATTTTTCAATCCCATGAATCCCTCTTTCAACAATTGTATGCCCTGGGGAACTTGTTAATTCAGGCCAACCTGCATGGACCCATACTTATGAACCTAATTGGCAATGTGTCAAACAGACCCACAGGTACCATTTTTATTCTCGTGGACCCATAGGCCTCAGCATTGTCCCACTACCAGCTGGAGACAATGAAATAAGCCAATGAGGATCGCCACTGTAATCAAGTAATTGAAGATCTCACCATGAAACCCATTGATGGATTTGTCAGATCTATATCAGCCCTGCTATCACATGCCCAGACAGCAGCAATGGCTTCTCAATTTATCAACAAGTCTCAGGATTACTCCAAGTTTCCTACAAATGCAAATACTGCAGCTAGGGCATGTTCCATGAACAGCTTTAGTAAATTTGATCATGCTTATATATTGTTCACCGTGGGCATTACAGTTGGCTCAAGGTGGGCTTTGGTGAACACATTAATTGACATGGGAGCTTCAGAAAAATTTATTGACTTCAAGATGGCGCAAGCGTTGGATCTGGTGGTTACCACAGGGGCGTCCATCATGAGGGCCTCTAGGGTACCAATAGTCACTTGCCTCTAAATAAACTTTTGCATTCTTTGGCCAATGGTCATCGGTTTCACGCCAAATTAGCGATTCCAGACCTACTCTATCTTATGATCCTAAGCATATGATTGTGGCGCTGATAGTTGATTACAATTAACCTCAAGTGGAATATACTTGCCTTTATGACCTTCTATCATTCTGGTGAAATTTCTCTTCTCCAATTTTCAAAAGGAGATGCTTTTACAACCACTGTGGAATATTACACCTCAAGCGTGGTAGCTGATCTGCCCACAATACCCTCAAAACTCAAACCATATAAAGAAATTTTTGATGTAGATAAGTTGAACCGCTTGCCAAACCACTTCAAGTTCAATATTGACTTCCAATTGACGAAAGATTTCATTAAGATCAATTGTCCACTTTAACCATATACTGCTTCTGAGGATCAGGCATTTAAAAATTTGAATTGATGAGATGATGGCTAAGGGATGGTTAATTAAAAAAAACTCTCTGGTGTCATCCACTGTGGTATTCACCCAAAATACCAATCGCACCCTGCGGTCTTGTGTAGTTATGGTCACTTAAATAACGTCATAGTTCCTGATCCATACCCACTCTCACTGGAGGCCACAGTTTTTAAGCGATTTCCAAGTCAAAAATGATTTTGAAATTGGCTGATTAGACACTTTTCATCAGATCTGAATGAAGGAATGCTAAGAATGACTGACAGCTATCCAAACCCCCACACACATATCAGTTTAGAGTTATGCCATTTGGGCTTAAAAACGCCCCGCCTTTTTCCAGAGGGTCATCAACCATGCGCTAGGTGAGCTCCACTTTATGTGTGCAGTGGCATATATAGACAATATTCTAGTCCACTCCCCTATGCCGGAGCAACACAAAAAGGATTTGGTTTCAGTGTCTGCCACCTTTCAATTCGTGGGCCTGCATGAAAAACCATTGAAATGTGAATTCTTCAAAGATGAAGTGAAATTTCTTGAAAATTTAGTACTCAAGGACGTCCATGCCATCACTACCTTAAAACTAGAAGCAATAATGATTTGGGCAACGCCCACCACCCAGAAACAGCTTCACAGTTTTCTGGGATTTGTTACCTTCTTGAAAAAAATCTCCACAGTGATTTCAGAACTGGCCGCCCTCCTCCATCCCCTAACAGGCATAAACGAACCGTTTGCCTGGATAGCAGAATGGCAGTGAGCTTTTAAAGCCATTAAAGAGGTTTTTACCTAGGCACCAGTCTTGCAGCATGCCAATGAAGACAAAACATTCACTGTAGCATGCAATGCATCCAGCACAGCTGTGGGGGCAGTACCGCTACAGGTGCATGATGGCTGCAAGCTCCTGGTGTCATACTTCTCTAGAAAATTCACTGGAGCCAAACAATCATGGGCAATATATGACTAAGAATTGGCTGCTGTAGCATGGGCGATGATGCACTGGCGATATTTTTTGCAGAGAGTGACTCACATGGTGACTGTGCGCATGAACCAAAAGTCACTCATATTATTGCAAACTGCAGAAATTAGCACTCAGGCAAACCAGAACGCGCCGCGACCTCCTTAACTTCAATTTCAAATATGAGTTTATGAAGGGTCCAACACACATATCACCAGATATACTGATCAGGAGCATGTACACCATATTTGTTCCATAAGAAGGATCGAGTTAGTTAGGTTGATTCTTCCAGAACAAGTATTGCCTGAGCCACCAGCAGAATCAGCATTAAATTTCTGCCATCACAACCCCCGCAACAGAAAAAACCCACCCCTAAAGTCCACAGCTGAACCCACTGTCAACACCACAGGCCTCATGCAATGGGGTACCCCCAAAATAAGCCCAACAATTAGTCCTAAAAGTTCTCTCCTGGACGCCATACTATATGCACAATTAGGAACCCCCAAAGGACAATCCCTAAAGGTACAAGATATAGAAGGGAAAAAGCCCTTCCAGTTGATAGTCATAAGTTAATAGGATTTACTTTTGAGATTGCATATGAGTACCCAAATCTTTAAGCTTGCAAGTCATAAAAGAACATCATGATCCGCTAACAATGAGGCACCCCAGAATTGAGGAGACCATAAACCTGATAAAAAGAGCATACTATTGTAATGGACTGACAAAGCATGTGACATCCTGGATAGAACGATGCCTGCCCTGAGCGCAATCCAAATCTGACAGTACAGGGTGAAACGGTTTGTTATATCCTTTGCAACAGGCAGCGGGAACATGGATGTTGGTATCAGTAGACTTTATCATTGGCCTGCCCACCTCAAAGGGGTTTGATGCAATCATGGCAGTAGTGGACAGATTCACAAAATACGGCATGTTTATTTCATGCTTGACTACAACCACGATGGATGACATGACCCATTTAACTGTGATCCATGTCTTTACTATGTTTGTGGTACCACAAGGAATATCAAGTGATAGATGGCCGCAGTTTACCTCAAAGTTCTGGTATGCCCTGTGCAAAGCACTACACATTAAACCAAGCTAATTGCCAGTATATCACCCCATTCTTATGGACAAATAGAGCGGAATAATCAATCACTTTTGCAACACCTCCAGTGTTATGCCACCATTGCTCAGGATATATGGACAGGTGGCCTTGATTTAGTCCAGTTTTTGTATAACAACTCATTACATGCCTCTTCAGGGATGTCACCGTTGTAAGCCAACTTGGGTTACAACCTCACCTTCACAATTGGACCTCAGATATGTGAAAACATTCCTGCATCAGACAATTTCGCAACACACCTCCAGAAGATACACCAACAAGGGAATAGACAACTAACAAAAGCCACCCAGGATTCCAGGAGGTTTGCAGATCAAAAACTCAGAGCAGCTCTGGGACATCAGTTAGGTGATGGTGATGGTGGACACAAAGAACCTCAACCTCAAGATGCCATGTCAAAAACTGGCCTTCAAGAGGGCAGGACCATTCCCCATCAGAAAGGTTTTGAATAATGGGTCCTTCCATGTGGAGCTACCGCTGTATCAGAAAATTCACAATTCATATAATGCTTTAATTCTGTCACCCTTTAAGGGTGAGAAGCTGGTGGAAATTGAACCAATAATAATTAGGGAGCACCGAAATTTGAGGTAGAGGAGATCCTGGGCTCAATAAGAATCAAATGAGGAATCCAATATCTGGTGGCATGGAAAAGGGTACCCTGAGAATGACAATAGGTGAATTCTGGCCTGCGACTGTATCAGCTTCCATAACTTAATTAAAACTTCCATGATCAAATTCAGCTGCCCTGGACCTGCCACTAATAAACCCCTGACCATTGTGGCTATCAAACTTCCTACCACACAAAAATTACGCTCTTGTACGTGCTCCAGAAGGAGGAGTAGACCCTGTCCTTTTTAGGAAATGATGATTTAAGAGTCTCAACCACACTCATTAAATTAAATTAAATGTTTCACCCTTTTCAATCAAGGAAGGGAAAGAGATCCCAAGATTTTCTTTTGGAAAAGATAGCAATCAGGGGTACACCCTTGATGAACATTGGGTTTCTGTTGCACCTTCAGCTCAATTTTATAGTCAGATGAAAAATAAAAATAATTCTGCTGTGAAGTCCAGTTTAGCCAAATTAGGTTAAAGATAGTGAGAGGATCTGCGATGAAATCTAATTGTAAATAAGTGGATAAAACCCAAATACCTGATAGGACCAAAAATATCGAGGTCATCCATCAGAAACCCCTCTATTAAAGAAATCTTGTTTGAAATAATATGAGTGATTTAAGAATGCCAAAACACCGGTGATTCCACGAAGTTTGTCATCAAAAACCTCAAAATGGGCCACCTACAATGTGCAACCTGCAATATGGCACAAAAGTCCTAACGCTGATAAAGAATCGCGTTTCCTGTAATCAAAAAATAATTTACATACCTGCTCTCAATTCCCTAAATTCATAAAAACCCAGAGCTCTGCTTATAGTAGAGTGCTGGGTTATTTCATTATATCCACAATAAATTGTCAATTCTCTTGAGCCAACTTAGATCTTTTAAATTATAAAATTTTGGCTGCCCCAAAGGACCACCATAACTGATGGAAAGCAACGCTCATTGATATCAGTGATGGTTGTGGCAGTCTCATTGGTGATTACTGCACTAGCCTCCCTCAACAAGGAAATTTGAGAGTCATCCTTAAGAGTGTCACATACTCCATCTGACCAATAAAATGAGTATTTGGAGTATCACCTTAAAGAAGGATTAATCATTCATCCAATCTGCCACAATTAAGAAAAAATGACAACGCTAGTCCAGTGGACGCTCCTCTGGTGAGAACTGTTGGAATCAAAACTAACAAGTCAATTGTTACTCCCCGCTATCAAGTGCATGTCCAGATGCGTCAGGGTTCAGCCCTAAATGTACAAAGTGGATGGAAAGAACAGCCTCCCCACCCAATCTGACCAGTCAGCCTTGATGCATGAAGCATGGTCAATATTATTGCCAGTGCTCAGCCTAGTGGTTGGGATGGGAATGATGTTCATTGGCCAACAATTCCAACATTTTTTTACCTACAAATCCTGTTATTGAGTTATCAGAACAGTGATACCATGAGAACTGTGGATGCTGTCCTGGGTATTAGAGTACCCTCAATGGAAGCCAAGTCTTCCCTTGACATGTTGGTTGTCTGACAACTTCCTGCAACTTAGCCATAAAAGATTACACTTGAGGCCAGTAAAGGGTTATATAAAATTATACCAATCTTATCAATTAACTGACGTAATTTTAGCAATTTTATGATGATTGTGACCATCAAGTTTTTCATGATGTAATTAACTTTAAAAAACACTGAAAGTTTATATATAATCATTTATAGATATATACTCAGTACTGTGTGTTCTTATTTACTTAAAGTATACACTTGGACCCATTCCAATATAAGCTCTAATTTGTGCTTGTGAGCAAAGTTCTATAAGTCAGTTTGAAATAAAGAGCTGACTTTAAAAAGGACTTTATCAATTATTTATACTTTTTATTATTTATTTTATACTTTTCAGAGCAAATTTTATTTGATTAATTCATACTTTATAGTGTCATTTTTTATTTATTATATATTTTTTAGTGCATTTTTCTTGGTAATTCTTTTAATCTACAAAGTTATATCAAACTTCTTAGTTGTATCAACCAAGTTTCATTTCGTTGACTTGAAAACATGGGTTTCCAACAAAAACTGCTGCATTTATGAAGAAAAATTGTTAGTTCAAAACTTTGGAGTCAAAATCAGAACATCTTTTTTGAGTGAAGAAGAAAATTGCTTATGTTTTCCATGGAGAGTCTCACAAAAAATATGTGGAGAGACCAACATAAATACAAAAATACACGAATTATAGATTTTTGATGGAGACAGAATAGGAAGAAACACCAACTTAATTGAGCACACCATTGTCTATCAAATGAATAAACATAATAACAGTCACACCATCTGTCAGGATGAGGGAAAGTAAATCCAACCATTTCAGCAGAGTTAGGGGATCTGAATCCCCAGGAACAAGGAAGATTCAATAAATTGAATAAAGGCTAACAATTAGGTGGCAACCAAAATTGACTGTTATTCTATTAACTTCACTATCAAAGTACCAGCAGCCAAACTAGTTGTGTAAAAGAGAATGTAACGTTTACTTTCCCTTAACATAATATAGAGAAAAATCTAGTAAGTACTTTGGGGAAATATACATGCACATCAGAGAAAAGCTCCAACATAATTTGTTACTCAGGAATTCTGTGGCATCTAGGTAAAGTTGTCAAAGTAACGATATTTGGCCACTTAGATCAGGTTTGGACCCCAATCTAAGAGGTATCAATATAGTTGATTGGGGATTATCCATGACAGTAGTTTCAACCAAACCCTTAAATTGAGGTTAAATCTGTCAACAGATTAGATCAACTCTTTGAGTGGAACCAGAAATCTGACAATGCCCACTTCTAGATATTGTCATAGGGAGTTAAATGCTGTAGAAATTGGCTGTATACTCAATTAATCACAGTCACTGGGCAACCTTAACAATTAATTATTCATTTGCACACATATAAAAAACTTTATAGTGCCCTGACAAGTTTGCTTATAGCTTGTTGTCTCTTCCACCAGGCCGTTGATGGTAAAAAAGGACTATATCACCTGAATGGAAGGCATTAAGAGGGACATGACTATCAAACTGATTGGTCTCTCTGGTAGTGATTGCATAGTAATTTTTAGAAGCTGGGGCCTGAAGTCAGATAATCTCATTATTGATGTTTCTAATAGTAACTTCAGGGGCTTTGGTAGAGGCTTTGTTTAGCAAGGCTTGCACTTTGGAGGGCAATTGAGGATTCCTCTCAAATAAACTTAAAAGGGGGACATTTTAGTAACCTGACTGTAACTTACTCAAAAAACCAGAAATGCACCAGGTAGGTAATGTGGCCAATGTAGAGGGTCAGAGGAAGCCATTTTCCAAAGGGTTGACGTTAGGGTAGCATTTTCTTACTCTGACATAACATTAGTTGCATGATAGTAATGTGTGGTGAACACTTAAGTGGACCTCATTAACTCGTTTTACTCTTGCACCAACAATGATTAGAAATTTTGCACATTGTTAAAGAGAATTATGTTAGGGCACCCACGTTGTATAATGATTCAATTATATAGATATGTGATGGTAGCTTTTGGAAATGAGGAGGGTGGGATGTGGCTTCAATCCACTTTTTTCAGTGATCTGCAACTAAAAGAAGAAATTATGACCATTAGATGCTCGGAGAAATGAACTCACAGAATCAATATTTACTGTATGAAAGAGTTTACATGGTGGAACCACTGGATGCTAAGATTGGGGATTGGGACCAGCCTGACTTTTACATACCAGAAAGGACTCCAATACACTTTGAATTGGGGGAAGCATCTTTTCAAATAGCACTGGGTTTTGAGCCACTAGTAGGTTTTTCAAATTCCTCCATGTCTGACTTGCAAATGTCCTTCCAATATAACATCCATACAAGCAGAGGACCAGATATAGGGTTACCATTTCTATGATACTAGTTTTCATATGTTACCATTATTGTTCTGAGTATCCGCCAACCTTTTCTATAACTTTCTCTGGACGGTGAGGGACTTGTCTCTACAAGTGGGGTTGAGATAGAAGATCATAGAATTGATTTTCCTCAGGGTCAGCTTAATTTAATATAGGTTACCAAAATAAACAATCAGAGTTCTGATGTATGGTCCCGGGATGGTGCATAAAGGAGAAATAGTAGCTGTGGAGCTTTAACGCCCATCAGGCCAATTTCCCGTCAGGATCCTTCATATGTTGGAGTCATTGCAATGAGGCATGTTTGGTAATTATAGTAAAGTGTGCCCCAAATAGATAGGGTCAGAAATGCTTAATGGCCATTAATACCGCCAGACACTCACGCTCAGTAACATTGTAGTTGATTTAAGCTTTAGATAGAGTTTTGGCTATAATATGCTACATGATGTACATTAGATTTTCATCATGCTGGGATAATATAGCTCCTATGGCTATATCGCTATCATCCATAACTAAAGGAAGGGTTATTATAGTTGGATTTATAAGCACAGAGTAGTGAGTAAGGGCTTACCTGTAATAGGTCAAATGACTTCTGCTAATCATTTTGCACTGAAAAAGGGATCACTTTCTTAAAAAGATAATCCAAGGATCAAAGGTTTCGCAAAGTAGGGATTTATTTGCAAATAATACCAACCATTCCTAGTGAGACTTATACATCTCAAAGGGACTTAGGTGGTGACATTTTTAAAAATGGACGTGACTTTAGCATCCATTATAGGTAACTTTTATTACTTACCTTGTGCCCCAAAACATCTATTTTGATTTGAAAGAAGGAACATTTGGAGAGTTTTAACTTTTATGAAGCTTGTTGTAACAGTGGAAAACCTCTTTCAGGTATTCTAAATAGGTAAAAATTCAAAAGAAAATGGTTATTTTATTAAGATAGACCAAAACAATTGCTAATAAACCTCCCAACAGCCCATCCAGCGCTTTTTGGAAGGTGGCAGGGGCATTACATAGCCCCTGCGGCATCTGTGTAGGCTTAAATAGACATTCACTAGAGATATGGGCGCATTTTTCGCAATCTTCAAGGGAAAGGTCAATTTTCCAATAGCCACTGGCAAGATTCATTTCAAAATATATTGGAAACCAGATATTAGGCATAAGGAGTCATCTATATGAGGTAGGACTAATATCCTTTTAGGCAATGAAATTTAGTTGGTGCTATCCCATAACACTTAATGCCCACTATCTTTTTTAAAAAAAAGAACGAGGAAGCCCAAGGGCTTTTGGAAGGTACAAGTGGTCCTGCCTGTAGTAGTTGTTTTAACTCCAGAGCTACTCAAGCCTCTTCGACCTTAGACTTCTGATAAGCTCTAGATTTAAATGGGGGATTATCTTCAGTCTTAACTTAGTAGATTGCTCCAGAAATCTTCCCATAATCACCTGGTCCCAAGGAAAAAGATAATTTTTATATTCATCAAGGAGGGCTTCTACATCCTGGCGTTTGTTTGGGTAAGGACATCCCCAATCTTACTTTTGACCAGAGTTATAGTTAGTAGGAGATCAAACCTTAAGTCTTGTGAAGAGCCAAAACTGTTTACATTGGTGATATTTTGATAGAAGAGAGTTTTGCATAGGCGATGAATGAGTGCCAACAAATTTGAAAAGTCTGATTCGTTAAATTTTCTATTAAAAAAGAAATGGATTTTCCATATGCAGGGTCTAAAAATCCAGGGAAGATCAGCGCATCTTTGATGGAGGGATTAGGGTGTCCAGATAACTCAAAGACTTGTCTTGATGGAATTTGAATCTGGATTTCAGAGTCTACAATATCCTTATTACCAGGGGTCTTTAAAGGGATGAGTGCATACAGAGGTATTCAATACTCAGAGTCCACTGATTAAAAGGAAACTTAGTTTAGCGCCCCAGGTTCTGGTACTCTATTTTACAGATATAAATGGGATGCTCAACAAGGCAAGTACGCTTCTCTGGAGCCCCCTTAGTTTTGGCTGGGAAATTAAATATTAAAGGGTATCAAATATCCCAGAAAGGAAAAGTATTTTTCTTTATAATTATGAAATTGAATTCCCGCAATAGTTAGACTCCAATAAGCTGTTCATAATTATCATTTCCTAAAGTGATCTCAAGGGAGTAATAAAAAGCTTACAAAACCAAATGGGTAAAGCCAAGTAGGATCTTCTCACCTTAGTGGACTGGGCTCCCGCCGTCCTATATCTAGCTTTGTTGATTGGGTCAAAGGGCCGCTTTTATTCTATGTATAGGTCAGAAGATATGTCTTTTACATAACCGTTCTATTGACTGTTTCTAAAGTTTGAAATTAGGCTGAAGATGTAAATTAGTGGAGAGGTTGAAAAATGAAAAGATGGGGCGAAATATACTACTTTATTGAGTTAAAAAGTGTCAATATCTATAAGATGTGTGGGAACGTGGTGTCTAGAGGACCTCATGGCCCTGTACAATCAAGACCTTTCCCAGTCTTCCAGATTAGCTGCCTGGTTGATACCCTCATTGTTCTACAACGCCCTCATGACTGCAGCGGTGGGAGTTGCGCCTCTCAAGATTTGGGAAGTGAGATGTAATTCCTGAAGGCATATCCATTGATTTTTGGACGCGTGATTTTACCTGATTGGAGTTCTTATCAGTGCCTTCAGGGACCAATTCCATTTGTGATGGCTCGAGAGTTAAGCTGTCAAGGCTAAATTTGATTGAAAGATTTCAGCACATCTATTTTTTTAGACCCTAACAAAGCCCCTTTCAAGATCTGTCAGAGGGGGTATAAGGCCAAAGGAATCAACCATATGCTAAGTTTACCACGGTCCCCTGATTGATGTCAGCAATAGATTACCCAGAGTTCTTCTTATTAATGTCCTATTATGGTCCAGACTAAAGAAAGTTGAGCTTGTTCTGTTGACCTACATTTCTATGATGACAGAAGAGAATGAGGTCACTCAGGTTTTAAGTAAAGGCTAGCTGGGGCCTCCTCGTGGTGCAACTGGGGAAAGCCCATGGAAACATGGGTGAGTAGTGAACACCAGAACCTAGAGAGGTGCACTGGTCGAGTCCTGTAGTGGCCTGAAAGGGGTGCGGGATAGTAGTGAAGTCTGTGTCAAACTGTTCTTATGGGTGTCTACCACTCCCAAGGGGGTAATATGGGCAGAAAGGGAGTAAAAGTCAGGCATGGTGTCTGTCAAGCGTCTTCCCCACAAGCTGGGGCTTCACGGGTGAAAATACCGGGACAAATGAGGGGCAATCCTGGTTAACTACACTTCAATGCACCTACCTACAATAGATGTCGCGGTTTGCTGAGTTGGACTGAAGCTCTGCTAGCTGCCAGTTTGGTCAGCATGATATGGCTGGTGGCGAAAGTGATCATGCAAGTAACTAACGCTGACTTAAAAGGACTCAAAGGCTTCCTGGACAAAAAGGGGCAAGAGAGCATAGCTCCACTAAAAAAGCAGGTGACAAAGGGGAGGGCTTCAGCTTTACCCCCCAGGAGCCTTAAACCTGGGGGTCATTGGGTCTTTTCTCCCACAAGGGAGATGAGAGGTATATCGCCTGTCCTGGCTGGTGCAGATGGTCTGCCCAGTACTAAACAGGGCGAGCATATGTCAGCTTTGGGTATTGTGAGAAAGACCCAAATCGCAGTCAGATCCACATTTGGTGGTGCTCAGATTCGAGCAGCCCTAGTGCAGTGGGGGAAGTACCCCAGGCCTTAATTCCGCAAAGTTGTCTGCACTAGGAGTCCTTTAGGCTTATAAAACTCAAAGAATGAGGTCACCTAATTAAAATTGGTAAGGAAGACAGCTGACATTAAATCAAAATATCTCCCTTTCTGTGGTGGTGACAATTCCTTGACTGGCTAGGGCTTGAAGCTGGACATTTAATCAGCTAAGACCCTCAAATTTAATTTTAGTTCTCAGGAACATAGGTATTAAGCAGGGGCTGAACGCTGCTTGGTATCTGGGAGCACGTCCATATAGAGCTTAAAAGGGGGACATTTTGATGATACAATGGTAGTTTAATTGGTAGGCAATCAAGGCGCTGAGTAAATAATGACTCCAGCGAGTAGGGTTGAGAGACCATCTTCTGCAAGATAGAGATGAGAGTTCCATTAGCGCGTTCCACTGACCCATTGATTAAAGGGTAATAGGGGTGGTGAAACTTTGGCTATTATAAAAAAGCAAATTATGTCCTTGGACTACCTTCAAGGTGAATTTAACCCATCGTTCAAAAGTAAAGTTTGTGGGAATCCATGGTGGGTGAAAAAAGTTTGATTAAGGAATAGGGCCGTAGCTTTAATAGTGGCAGCAGAATGGGTATTTCTTAAAACCATTTGGTCAAATAGTCAAAGGCTAATAGGATATACTTATGGCCATGAAACCTGGTAGGCAGAGGGCCTACCACATCGATGCTGACAACATCAAAAAAGTGCCTTATTGAGCCATGACTAAGTGTTGGTATCAGGGACTGACCTAATCTTGGGATTGGCATGTCATACAGGCTTTAAATCTTCTTGGATGGTTTCAACCATTTGGTCCCAATAGGATAGATTTTTAGCCATTTGTGAGTCTTCTTTACTGCCCCATGTCCTACGGTTGTATGCACTTCCATAATAACATCATTCCAAGAGGAAGGGCGGATATAAGAGAGCCATTTCTTATTAACTTTTTTATATAGCATCCATTCATTAATCTGAGTACCTCATGTATTTTCCGGAGCTTAGCTTGGATCCCATGAGTTTCCAACTCCCATTGTTCAGGCCAGCTGATTAGATTATAAAGTCGGTCCTCCTTGGGGTCAGGGCAGCAAGTACAAGCATCCTAGAGAGACTATGGCGTTCTGATGAATTGTTCAGCCTTATGGACAATAGTAAAATCATAGCTTTTCAGCCTTAAGACCCATTGTGATAAATGACCATTTAAATCTTTCATTTGCTGCAGCCATTGGAACGATTAATGATCAATGACAATGGTGAATTGTTTGCCTTAGAGATAGGGCTGGAAGTGTTTTATCACAACAAAACAGCCAGTCTCTCACGATAGTAACAATATAGTTTCTTTTGGCCTTACTCAGGGCTTACTGAAATAAGCTTCTGGATGGTCAACCTAGTTTTCATCGTGCTGGGCTAGGATGGCCCTCACGGTGACATCACTGGCATTCCTGAATATCAGAAAGGGTTGATCAAGACTGTGGGTGAACTAAAATAGGTTTAGTACAAAGGGCAGTCCGCAAAGCATTAAACGCCTGTTCTTCTCAAGTCAACATTTGTAAGGCACACTCTTGTGAAGGAGATAGAACAGGGGCTTGACTAAGTTGGCAAACCGAGGAAAGAACTGATGATTTTAGCCCACCATGTCAAGAAATACTTAAATATCCCTAAGGCTCTGAGAGCGTGAATCAACTTGATGGCTTTAATTTATCTGGGATAAGTTAGATGCCATATTTTCAAGACCTTGTGTCCAAGGGAATTTTATCTGAATTAAAGAAAGGAGCACTTTTATGGCTTAAGCTTTATTAAGCTTTTTAAAGACAGGTAAAGACTTCCTGTAAGTGTTCCACATGCTCATTGAAAGTTTGCAAAAAGATGGTAATATTATTGAGGTACATGAGGACACAGGATAGTTTCAAGTCACCTAGGATCCTATCCATGGCTCTAAAAGTGGAGGGCACGTTGCTAAGGCCCTGGACAACCTTTTGGGTTTGAATAGGCCTTCATTGGCTATAAGCGCACACTTGGCTCAATTTTTAAGGGCAGGATTCACTTGCCAATAAATGCTAGCAAGATCCTTAGCTTAAAAAGTATTGCGACCCAGCAAGAAAGCAGATAGTCGCTGATTAAGGGTAAGGAATAATTATTTTCTTAGTGATGGAATTGAGCTGCCAATAATCCATCACCACACAATGAATGACATTCTTCTTCAAAATCAACAAGAGAGGGGAGGCCCAAGGTCTACGCAGAGGCATCAATAGTCCATCTTCCAGTAGTTGTTTAAGCTCAACGGCCATATGAGATTCTTCAACCTTGCTTTTTTTTTGGTAGGGTTGGGACCAAATGGGGGAGCTTCCCAATCACACATGATAGAGAACACCACCCATTTTCCTGAAATCGTAGGTAGAGGTTGAGAAAAGGTCCAAGTACTCCACTAATAAATTTTAAAGCCTGGCTCTGTTGTTCACTAGTGAGCTCTTTCCCAATAAAGGTGTCAACTAGAGCTATAGATGGGGCGTTTCCAACCCAAAATTCCTAGACTTCCAAAGCTGCGGACATTGTTGAAAGCCTATACAGGGGAAGGAGAACATAAGCAGCTGCACTATGGCCCACTATCCTAGATAGATCAGTAAGGTTAGATAACAACACCAATATGGATCCAGCATAAGCGGGATCTAAAATTCCTGGACAGGTTAGGACCTCCTTACTAACAGGGTATCTAGACCTCAAATTTATAAGTTGTATCCAGATGAGATGTTGATGTGATCTTGGGTGCAATGATAACCTGGGACTTTGGTAATATAGTGGTCATTTTAGGAAAATAAATTGGCATGCCTTCCTGGCCATCGACACAGGAGGTGGCATCTGTATGCAAGAGCCCCATATATGATACTCAAGGCAATAATTTGGCTTTCATCTTTAATAAGCAATCCAAAGCTTTGACTTCCATTTTGGCATTACGTGAGGTTTCAAAGACCAGTGAGACCCTGTGTCCCAGGGATAAATATATCTTATAATAGTGCACCACAGCCAAATAGTCTCAGGGAAACTGCGTCCTGAGGAGAAGGTTATAACTCAGGTTAAGTAATGCATTGGCAGGGGTATTTTTTAATAAGATTTCCAAAGCAAATGGGTAAGGAAGAATATGCCTCAATGGAATGAGTACATTGCAGCCCAGCCGTACTGTATTCCATGTAATATGGTAAGTCTGGAGAGATCTTGATGCGTTTCATTAATTTAGATAAAATGACATTTACAGGTAACCACTGTCAATAATGGCGTGTACATGGATTTTATAGACTCAAACAGCCACATGTGTAACCAGACTCCTAAACTGTGGAGATAGTGAGAGAAACATAGGAGATGTAGCAGAAGAAGAATAAGAAGTATCAGGCTCTTTAATATCAATGGGCACCAAAGCTTCTACTGCTTCTTGTATGACAAATTTAGGCTCGTTGGAGTTCAATTATTAGTCTTAAGGCGGTACAGGGATGTCATCATGAAGTGCGTCATCCTTCATGCTGACGGCCCTTTCCTCGCCTCCTTGGCAAGTCTTTTCAAACAAGCCTTGTCACTGTGATGAAACCCATTGAAGTAGGAGCATTGAGGTCTGGGATTCTTCTGGTTTTTTATGACATGAACCTGAGTTCAGCAAGAAAAATTGATGCAGTAGATTGAGATGCAGAGTAGTCGCAGGTATATATTAAGCGCCTCCTCAATTTCCATATTGTAAGTAAAACCATTCCTCTGGACGATAATATTCATTTTGACCTCTGGATAGGATTTCAATTTAGATAAGACTGCAGTTATGGTGTCATCCAAGGTGATGCAGTTAGTGATTACCAAGGGCTGTGTCTGAGCATAGAATCAGCTAGCAAGTTCTACAGGACTCTCTCCTTTGTTCAGATGAATGCCCATAAACGCCTGTTTTTTATTATGCCAAGTATTGGTTTCTATTAAATTCCTGGATCAGGGCGGTTAGGACTTGTCCCAGATGTGGCATTACTTTAGATGGGGAGTCATAAGATCTGGAAGTGATATGATATAAACAGGAGTGGATATGCTTCTCCCATATTGGTCAGTACCTTCCATGAAACTCTGATAAGCGTATAAGAAGGAGGTAATTCTTTTCTAGCTGAGGATAAACCTCTCCTCAAAACTAGGCTCAAAATTAGTCACATAGGAGTGGAAAGAGTATTGACACCAGAAATTTGTAAAGGCTCAGAAATCTCACTTTACACATAGTCGTGAGGGACCTGTTGATCCAGTCTTCATTTCAAACCCTTGAGGACCTCCTGAATATTGTCCCAGTTTAGGATTAGGGAGGAAATGGAGGCTTTGTAAACCATTTGCTAATTTAACACTTTAATATTAGCGCTTTGGAGAAGCAGCTGGCTTTCTAAAATATAAGCGTGTTTAAAACCCTTGACAGGGTTGTTCAAGAGGGGAAATGTAATTGTCTTTAAGTCTGGTGAAAGCACTGAAATTGTCATGGCTACATGACATGATTAAATGAACCAACTGCAGAGTTAAGGCTGGACGTCAGGAGTCCAAAAAGGTCAAGCTGCAAGACTTACCTGACTTAAAACATACCTTGGACCAATTCTGGGTGCAAAATAGATTTGCCCAGGTTGGTCCAGGGGATGTGCATGATGCTCAGCCCTGGGTTACAGCAAGTGCGTTAAAACACACTAGCTATCTTATTAATGACAACAGTTCTATTTGGTTGCTCTGAGAACGGGGGTTCAAAACCTATTCAATTTTATTATTGCCAAATTGGGACATCTTAACCTGCAATCAATAACTCTATTTTGGTCAATCTTGAGCTACAGTACCCTGGCCAATGGTAGGGTGCGCCTATTGGTTTGCTTAGGCTTGACACCATTTTCCCAATCAACAACTTGCCTCCCATTGTTTTAAGTATGGTTCTCAAAACCAACTTTCCTCATTGGTCAAATTTCTAAATAAAATTCCCTGTAAAGTTTACATTTTGATTATGGTTCCTTGGGTGAACCTGTGCGCTGACCTCTTCAAGGAGGTCTCCAATACATTAGCCACTTTATTTTATCTAAATTAACTAAAGTTTTAGATGCACCTTTGATCCACCCTGATTCCCTCTAGATCAAGGCACCCAAGCATCTTAGCACCGATCTCCACTTAGTTATGGATTCCCCTTTGGGGTCTAACTAAGTTCTGTTGGTTCTTTATTATGTACTATTATACACTATGTTGTACACCCTCACCCAAGGTCCCTTTTGCTCTTGCACCCTCCACATTGACCTTTTCCTATCTTGCTAGCGGCTAATTTCTGGTGGTGTGGCTGTGCATCCTGCACCGCCTCTCTGGGAATGAAAGAGTTACAGACACTCTCTTGACACTAGTTGTGTCAGATTCTGGTGGTTGATACATAAATAAACCCTTTGACAACCAAAAAAATCAGGCCAATTTTTTTTACAAAACTTTTGATATTTATTATAATTCTTAACTAAAGCCAATTACATCTATACGGATTGGGTCAAATGTTTAACGGCAATTTAATTTAATAAATCACTTTACAGCTCAAGCCAAATATCTCAACGCCAACTATATTTAATTATCCACCTACAGTTTGGGACAAGTATCTCAACGCCAACCTAATCAAGTATCAATTTTACAGTTTGGGCTGAATATCTCAATGCCAAACTAATCAATTATCCATTTACAGTTTGGGCCAAATATTTCAAAGCCACTTAATTCAACTATCCACTTTAAAGTTTTGAAAAAATCTCACATAATTTAGGATGATTATACATGTAAAAACCTTGGCATTTGGTACCAACTAATTGGGATCAATATCAAACATTCACCTTAAGAGATCATCCAGGAATCAATCCTTAAATAAACCTTTAAAAATCCCATATACAAATAGAATAATAAGATTTATATCATAATGTTATAACCAATTTACCATCCTATGGAGAATTTTGTATGTTGATCCTTGTAATTGGCACAATTAGCACTTGCACATCAACCACCCAAATGGGAGTAATTAGTGCTATTGATATAGGCCTGCCAACGTCCTGATCAGGGGTGCTCATTTACTTAAATTAGTGCCAAAAGTTTCACAGAAAATGTATTTTATCAGCAGTATGACGAATTTAAATTGAGATAATCCTAGGACAATTTTGTACATTCTTATTGCAATTTTTGTCCCTGAAATCCTCCCAAATATCAGAGTATTTTGCCACCAATAAACCTAGAAGTATGTCATAGGTGTATCATTTCAAGGGCCATACTGAGGTGGAAAATAATCTGTGGGAATTGCGTGTTTGTTATGTGGCCAGGAGATGCTCTAGAGGTAGAAATACCGGCGCCTGGCCTAATGAATAATCATCAAATAATATCATCTAATAAAGCTATTTTAATTAATCTCTTACTGGTTTTTATCTGAAGTCTCTTTTGAAGAGTGTCAACAAGCTGGAATCTCAGAATCCACAGATTGTACCTTTGCCTGCCTTGGTAGAAGTTCCTGAATACAAAGGGAAAATTGAGCCCAAAATTGACCAGAAGAGTTGGGGTTATTTAAATATGCCTAGTGAGCTTCCAAACGGTCAAAACACTGTAAGACACAGGCAAAATCAAGGATCATTCAGCCAAACTTCAAACCAATTATACATGCAGGAGCAAATTTATTAAGCGAGTGATCCTTGGAATAACAAGTTGACCAACCCTTTTATTTTATATGCATCAGAATTAACCATGTGGGGCTTTTTTATGTAAAACTGGATGCTCTGGCCTTTTGTCACAGCCACTATGGTGCTAACTACAGTTCTCTTGTTTGATTTTGTTTTGGTGCATCTAAGCGTTTACTTTTAAACTACCAACTGGGAAGTGCCCACCCTTCATGCTTGTACCTGGTGGGCTCAGAATTTTTGTGACCCTGTTGTTACAATTCCCGAATTTCCCAATATTTACTCCAAAATTCAACAAGCCCTTACTTCCCTCTTTCCAGAAGCTTATTTTGATAATAACAAATTTTCTGGTTCTCATCCACCCTCACATGGGGTGGATCTGCTATATTGGCTGTCAACAGAGGTGGCTGACTGGGTTTTTGTGGTTTAATACACAACCTCTTTTGTGGAGATCAGTGAGGGTTTATTGAGTGTTCTGGAGCAACGTCAGCCAGAAATGTTGTCCAATCACACCTTCTACGAGTTCTATTCTCTGAACCAAGATGGCCGCCCAGTGAAATTATATTTGAATAATTTTTGTGATAAAGCTCATGCCCTACCATTGACTGACATCATTAAAACGTTGTTTCTCAGCTCCATCTTGGGCCTCCCCATAAGAGAGTTCCTGATTTGGCAATTGCCCCCTCCCAACTTTATGCAACTGATTGAAGCTCTTTGGTGAAGTTTCTCATCCCAACCTGGAAGGGTCCAGGTATTTTGACTGTCATTGTTTCACCTGAAGTGGCCCCTATAAATAAGGACCCAGAAAACTTGCGCGCGCCCCTCAAAAAGGAGAAATCTTATCCTTCTAAACCTTTGAGTTTCACCAAATTTAAAGCGAACAGGGGTCTAGCCCCAATTTTAAATTAAATGTTTCAGAAAATTCTGCCATGGTGACAAACCTGTAACAGCACCTATAAATATAGTGACCACAGCTAGTGTCTTTACCTTGAACGGGGTGGAGCTCCCCACCAATTACCTCCCGTGTTTTGGCAGAATTTGAGGGTCCAGGAGAGTCTATACCCAGATACAACAAAAAATAAATCCATAATAACGATTTTCTTTGCACCACATTTCTGTGGTGCAGGCCAAAGCATTGATGAAGGGCTTGGTGGTGATGGCCATAGATAAAAAAGCACATCTGCCCATAAGATCAGGCATGGGGTCGTTGACGCCTGAAAACATGTTTTATAACGCAAATAAAAATACAAATAAACGACCCATTAATTACTCCTATGGCTCTGACGAGTACCCTACTTCAGAATATTAAATTGCTCCTGAGAACATGCACTTGACCTCTATCATGATCCGCAGAACACAGGCTGTGAAAAAGGAGTTGTTATCACAATATAAAAATGTTTAAAAACTACTGAAGATATGGTGGATTATGTGGCCTCAGTAGGTGGAGTGGCCAATAATCCCTCTCCATTTTATGATGCAAAAACGTACCCCAGAGGCATGCTTATGCCTAATGAAGAGTTTCTGGCGAGGTGCTGGCGTTTTCTGCTTTGAATAAAGACCATTCTGAATATTTTTTGTTGACTGTTACCCTTACCTCCCCCTTTGAGAAAAATCAGCACAATTAATTTTGATGGATACAGGAGCCTCTGAGAATTTTATTGACCAAGACCTAGCCGACTACCTTGAGTTGAATTACTTGACCAGTGGTATGGTTAGGGGAGGGGCTTCCCAAGGTATTCCCACGCTAAAAGCTCTGGGGTTAGTAGATTATCAAGTTGGCAAAAAACATTTGGCTGAATGCTTCCAAGCTATTGAAAACCTCTTGTACCCCATTATTTTGGGAGTGGAGTGGTGGCAAAAGTTTGACGTCCAGACCAACTTGATAGAGAATAGCTTGTCCTCAACTTTGAAGAATGGTCAAAAATTAGTGGTTCATTTGTCCAAAGAAAACTCTCAGGGCAATTTGCCCCAGTGGCCAAGGTAACGCACTCTTTTTAGCTCCGCTGCTGAAGCCCTCTTTGGAGGTACCCTTATCCTCCTGTTTGGAGGAGCTGGAACTTTTGTTTGATGTGGCTTCAGCCAATATACTACCAGCTCATTCAGAGTTTGATTGCGAGTTTAAACTCTTCATTATCTGATGCGTATATCTTCTCCCATTTACCCCATGACTGTATGGGAGGAAGTAGCATTGGATGTCTGAATCAAAGAGAAGTTAACTAAAGGTGTGATATTCCAGCGTGACTCCCCAGTGTGCTTCCCACTTCTCTTAGTGGAGAAGGCCAAGGGTACCTTACGCCCATGTGTATATTATGGGAATCTCAACAACGTCACTGTACCAGACTTGCATCCCATCCTATTAGATTCTCAGATTGCTCGCTATGTGGAGAAGGCGAAAGTCTTCTTCAAACTGGATTTCTTAAATGCGTTCAATCAGATCCAGACTAAGAAGGGCCAGGAGTGGCTAACCGTTTCATACCCTGAAAAAGAATTTTCAAGTTTTGGTTATGCCCTTTATGCTTAAAAACGCCCTGGGTATCTTTCAATGCCATATGGATGCGGCCTTGAGGGACCTTCTGGGTGTGTTCTTGGTGGCTTACATGGATGATATCCTGGTGTTTTCCCCCATATAAGAGTCCCATGCCAAACACCTTTGGCAAGTGGTAAGAGTTTAAAGGCAGCCAACCTTACGCTTAAAATTAGTAAGTGTGAGATCTTTAAGACCCAGGTCACCTTCCTGGGCAACGTCGTGTTTGACCAAGGCCACATCATCACTACAGACAAGGAGAAGCCAATTTTGGAGTGGCCCACCCCAACTTCAGTCAAGGAATTGAGAAAATCTTTGGGAACGTGTACGTTACTTAAAAAATTCACACCAAATCTTTCCAAGGTGGCGACGCCCCTGTATAAGGCGAGTGGGGAAAAAGTGCTCCAGTGTTCCCACATTTTTCAGGATGCCTTCCAAGCGGGTAAAGTGCACCCTGCTGTCTACGTCTGTCCTTTGCCATGTTGATTCAGATAAGGAGTTTATTGTGGCTTCTGATGCCTCCAACTTTGCCATTGCGGCCACCTTATTACAAGTAGGCAAAGATGGAATAGAAAGTCCGGTGGGATATTTTTCTCAGAAGATTTCCCTGCCTAAGTCAAAATACGCCGTTTATGACAAGGAGTTATTGGCAGTAATGAAGGTGCTTACTTATTGGCGTCATCACTTGCATGGCTCATCTCAACCATTACACGTTTGTACAGATCGCCATGCCTTGTTGTACTACTGCGCACCTCATGTACTGACCCCACGGCAAACTAGCTGGCATGAGACCCTGGCCCAATTTGTGTTCTACTATGAGTTTACAAAGGGGCAGAAGAATAGTTTAGTGGATGCTTTATGCCAAAACTCTGCGTTAGCTCCAGATCTTAAGGAGGTAGAGGTACACACACCCATTTGATGATTCTGATGGGTAAAATTGTGTCCCAACATCCCTCCCCCTGACCCATGAGTCAGCGCTTGCTCCTCTGGAAGATGCGGAGGAATATGGAATGTTCAGGAAGGTAGTCCTTTCGCAGCCTCTGTTAGCAGAGTATCCTATGATCCTCACTAAGAGCAAGTTGAATCAAGAAGAAATTACCAGAGGATAACACGTTAAGGACGAGATAGTCTGGTTTCAGGGACGTCTCTGGGTTCCCATAGGGCCCCTTCGCCATGAAAACATCTGGGACCATCATTATGGGACCACTTTTGGCCACCCTAGAAAAACAAAGACTATTGAGCTTATCCGCTGCACTTACAATCGGAAGGAATTGGCCATGCAGGTTGCCAGGTATTGTAAAGAGTGCCTGGTCTGCAACCAAATGAAGTCAAATCGCCATCCCCTCACAGGGTTGTTGGTGCCAGTTCAAAAACCAAATGGCCTTGGAATTCTTTATCTGTGGATTTTATTGTGGAGTTACCTGCTTCTGAAGGCTACAACGCCATCATGGTATTGGTGGACCGTTTTATAAAGTTCTCCCGTTTTATCCCTTGTAGAACCACAGTATTCGCGGCTGAAATGGCTAGGCTTTTTGTAACTCATATGTTTGCCCTTCATGGGGTGCCCCAGGAGATCATTAGAGTTTATAAATCCAGTTTCCCATCTTTTGGGAAGAGTTATGTAAGACTCTTCAGACTCGTCCCTGCCGTTCAACTGCCTATCACCCCAATTAGATGGGTAGACTGAACAAGTGAACCAGTGCTTGGAACAGTTCCTGCAGTGTTACACCGCCGCGGACCATTCAGATTGGGTTTCCCACCTCCTCATGGCCCAATTTAGCTACAACAACGCCCAACATGCGTCATTGGTTGTTCTACCTTTTTAACCAACTATGGCTTTAACCTTGCCTCCAACATAAAGCCCAGTTGTGGATCCAAGGTGGATGCGGTGGTGGACTTTGCAAAGACAATCAAGAAAGCACACCAGGGGGTGAACACAAACTTTAATGCAGAAATGCAAGCTTACAAGGAGAACATAGATGGGAAAAGATGGGTAGGTCCTGCGTACAAGGAAGGGGATCTCGTGATGCTTGATGCCAGAAACATCCCTATCAAGCAGCCATGAAAAAGCTGGGACCAAAGAGGATTGGGCTTTACCGCATCTTTAAAAAGTGGGCCACGCCTCATACCAGTTGGACCTTCCGTCGTTGTTCCAGATCTTTGCAGTCTTCCATGAAAGTAAGCTGACGTTGTTTAAGGCCCCACCAGAGACTCCTGAGGCTTATCTCGTGGATGGGGCGCCGGGGTGGGAAGTGGAAAAGATAGTAGCCTCCCATTGGGTAACAAGAAGACTTAATATATTTTACCTGGAAGGGATTTTATGCAGTGGAGAACAATTGGGTACCAGCGTGTGACTGCGCCCATGGCCAAGATCTTGTTGAAGTCTTCCACAAGTGTTTCCCTGAGGCTGCAGGAGCCAAGTCAAAGCAAGACATTGCTGCCATTAAGTTGGACCCAGCCCACAAGAACTTTTACTTGGAAAAAGACCCTGGAGGGAGGTGGAGTCCCAAGAAAATGAGAGGGTAATGTCATAGCTACATGATATGATTGAAGAAACCAACTGAAAAGATAAACCTGGACGTCAGGAGTCCAAAAAGGTCAAGCCGCAAGACCTCCTTGACTTAAAACATACCTTGACCAACGTTGGGTGCAGGCTATATATGACCAAGTTTCTCCAGGGGAATTGTGTAATGCTCAGCCCTGGGTTACAGCAAGGGCGTTAAAATGCACTAGCTATCTTCTTAATGACAACTTTCTATTTGGTTGCTCTGAGAATGGGGTTTGAAACCCATTCAATTTCTAATATTTCCAAATCAGGACGGCTTGACCTGAAATTAATAACTTGAGTTCAGTCAATCTCAAGCTATAGTATCCTGGCCAATGGTAGGGTGCGCCTAATGGTTCGCTTAGGCTTGGTACCATTTTCCCCAATTGATGGCTTGTCCTTCATAGTTTAATTATGGTTCTCAAGACTAACTTTCCTCTTTGGTTAACTTTATTAACAAAATACCACGTTAAGTTTACGTTTTACTAATGGTTCCTTGGGCGAACCTGTGCGCAGACCTCTTTGAGGAGGTATCCAACAACATTAGCCACTTTATTTTATCCAAATTAACTACAGTATCTGATGCAGCTTTGGACCGCAATGGCCCCCTCCAGATTGAGACACCCAAGCATCCTAGCACTGATCTCCACTTGGTTATGGATTCCCCTTTGGGGTCCAACCAGGCTCTGTTGTTTCTTTAATATGTACTATTATACAATATGTTGTACACCCTCGCCCTAGGTCCCTTTTTCTCTGGCACCCTCCGTGGTGCCCTATTTCCAATATTACTAATGGCTAGTTTCCTGGCGGTGTGGCTGTACATCCCGCACCACCTCTCTGGGAATGAGAGAGTTGCAGACACTCGCTTGACAGAAATTATTTATCTTATCCAACAAAGCCTTAATTGAGACTCTAGGGTTGAGAGGGGCGCCATACACTCAGAGCTTGCATCATTGAGCCACATTGCATATCTGATCCCATAGGGTAGCGAGAGCTGCTAGGACATCCTTTTTCCAGGATTTTTCACGGTCTCCAGGAGTAGGCACACAGGACCAGAAGGTCCTTGAGGCTCACAGGGACCTTCAAGCCCTTCAGGTCCTTAGGCCCTTCACTCCTGGAGGTGACATCATAGAGCCAATTCCTGGTAGTGTTGCTGGAGGGTCCGCACAAGGTCTTCAACTCAGTTAAGGCGTTGATTCCAGGCATCCTCAAGAAGCTGTAAATTTTGACAAAGCTGGTCCTCAAGGTAGCTCAAGTTCCATCATCCAACACCGTGAGTTGGATACAAGATTTGTTGATCAACTGACAGTTAGTGACAATAGCTTCAGATTGCCATGAACAAATGAGGTGGCCGCATTATAGAAATTGACAGTATTGGAATGTAGGGGTTGAGTAACATTAGTTGTCAGGAGACTTCATGGTGATGCAGATAATCACTTTCAAGAGGTGATTTATGGCAGGATGGACGAAACTCCAGAGGTAGCATTTGGTACCCAGAGCTAACTATCCTTGGTAATGAAGCTAATTCATATAAAATTGTGCATAGTGGATGGCACCAAAGATGTGCGGTAGTGACTAGAGCGGCCTCCCACTAAGTAAATGCCATTTAGCAATTGTTGTATAATATCTTTTAGGTTATCAGATTAAAGTTGCAACTGATCATTATAAAGTAATGTTAGAGTGAACTGGAAGGCGGCACAAAACTCTAAGCTTTCAGGCTTCAGGGGAGGTACTTTATAATTGAGAGGGTTAATCCATTGAGTTGCACCTTTTAACGATCAGCAGGTTGATTTTCAATACTAATGTTCTCCATTTTCATGATAGACGTTTTCTGTAACAGTTTGGAGCCTCATGTAGTGAGCACCACTTATCTTGGAATTTAATACTTTTGACTGGTGATAAAGTTTAAAAGTGGGTTTGAAGCTGTAAATTAGTGGAGAGGTCAATAAAACGAAAAGATGGGGTGAAGTAGACTACTTTTTTTGTTTAGAAAGCGTCGTTATCTATAGGGTGTATGGGAACGTGGTGTCTAAAGGACCTTTGTGGCCCTGTACACTAAGGATCTTTCCCATTCTTCCAGATTAGCCACCTGGTTGATGCCCTCATTGTTCTGTGACGTCCTCTATGAGCGCAGTAAGGGGTGTCACAATTCTTAAAGTTTGGGAAGTGGGTATGAAATTACTGAAGGCATTTACACTGATTTTTGAGCACGTGATTTTACCTGATTGGAGTTCTTATCAGTGCCTTCAGGGACCGATTCCATTCATGATGGCTTAAGAGTTAAGTTGTCAAGGCTTGATTTGGGTGAAGGGATCTCAGCTCATCTTTTTCTCAAATCCTGACAATAATGGTAACTTAAGATCAGGTTTAATTTTAACCAGACTAACTTTATGAACGACTACCTCCAATTGTACCACTGAAGGCCCAAATTGAGAATTAACTGCTAAAAGGCAATTTTTAGGTAGTTTTAACGAGCTTAGAGGAGAATTCTGCTGCGGCCAGGCTTGGGGATTTTATTTTTTTTTTGAAAATTTTGGTCAGCCAATGACTGGCTCTCACTAGAGGAGCTGAATGTAAGAATTCACCCTGGTAGTTACCTAATATAAAAACAAGAAAGAAGAAGGTCTTTATTGCCTTGGAGGGAAATGGTTATGTTGGCTTTAGCAGGGGTGGCTAAAATGAAGCAACTGGAAGTGCTAGGAGTCAAACTGGAGGTGGGAGGCACTTGTGTTTTGGCAGAAGAAAGAGCCTTTTGCCATAAGTTGATCTATCTTTTTCTGCCTTCTATTGACTAAGTTAGCAGAAATGGCTTATGTTGTGTTGGTCCTCTTGCAATAGTTGCATCGCTATTTGGTAGTGGGAGATTAAGGAGGCGTTATCGTGAAGTCTTGCAGCTGAGGCCTATTGTTAAGATGGTAGGGTCCAGTAGGCTTGAACTGATTGGAAGGAATATATGTGATGGCTTCATTAATATGCAAAAGGGACGTAAGGTTGGGTTTACTATCTTAAGATAAAGTTAGATGTTAGGTATGTTTTTGAATTCCCTTATGAGGGTGGTAATAACATCATTCAATGTGAGACATCTTCTAGAAACCAACATCTGAGCCTCAGAATACAACCACTGTGAGAATTCATCAACAGATTCTACCTGGTTGGGATTATCATCATGAACGTCTACTTCTGTTTGGATAAGGTTAAGTAACTACTAAACTCCTGAAGCAGAGCAGCTTTGCCTTTACTATGGTATGACAGATCATCAAGTGGGGTACCATTATGTCCTGTGCTAACCAACTTAGGAAATTAGTTAAGTGCTTAAATTGTTGATATTCTGTTGATTCCTCTATTGAACTTCTGTAGAAATACAAGAATGAGAAAATGCTCCTTTCCCCTAGGACATATTTCCTTAAAGGAGGGTTTGAAGTTGCTATTTTGAGGGGATGGTAGATGGACTACTTGTATGGCCAACGAAGGTGCACTCTTTCTTAAGGAAGAAATGGTGTCCCAGGAATAGTCATAAGTGTGGAGAGCATCCACTTGGCTACACAAGTCATTTACGTCCTCAATTAGTAGATCAACTCATTCGTAAGCAGCATGAATGCCCATTTTGGAGCAAAAAGTTAAGCCCACCGCTTCATCTCTTATTTTAAAATAGTGATGGTGTCTCAAAGCTCAAGTTGGTGTTGCACAATAGCGAGCACCCTCTGTTACAAGACTCACACTAAAGAGGGTATAGCAACCAAAAGTTCAACTCAATCATGATGAGCCCCCAAAGAGATTTAGCATGAAGAATCACTCCATCCCAAGTGAGTTCCGCTCCTTAGGCAACATGGTCAATTTGAACTTCTAAACGTAACATTTGTTGATTTGATAGATTAAGCTGACTTTCTGGGAAGTTCGCGCCAATATTAGGGCCAGGAGAACCCGGCGGTCCAGGGGGCCCCTGTTGGCCAGGAGACTCACCACAACTGGTGATTCCAAGAGCCCAGATAGTTCAGAAGGACCAGTATCACCTGCCTTCAAGGCGGTCCAGTTATGATAGCATTATCTAGTGTTTTAAGCATTGTTAATTAGGTCATAAAGATATTGGAGCCGTTCATCCAAAGTATCTCACAAGCTATCAAGCAGAGTTTGTATCCCAGTGGTATTATCCCTGATATGGTTGTGAACAATGACTTATAACTGGCTAATATAATTGAAGAGTTCTTGGACGAATCACATTATTCCCCCATAAAGATGTGTTACCACAACATACACCTCATTGATGAGCTGCCAATTTTCTAATATGGCTCTTTGGCTCTCACCTCCAAAGAGGGAGGAAAATTGTTAAAAGTTAAGGTGTTGGGTATGTAAAGTCTCCAATAACCGCATATGCTGAAGAAGTTTCTGATGATGGAACCAGGATACTTGTTACAAATGGTACAAGGTGGGGTGCACGAATTCGTGCAAGTAGTGCTCCAAACGTCCTACCCTGACTTGATCTCATTAAGGGAGGATTTGGAGTTCAATCCCAACATAGGCGGAGGTACTGCAAGGGCTCATCTTCTGCTGGCTCATCCTAGGACAAAGGCTTTAGTAAAGAGGAGCTGGAGAGCACCAGTAAAATCCGAGACATGTAGTTGATATTGCTCCGTGGAAGGGGTAGGAAGGTCCACTACCATTGATGTGGGTAATACAAGGTAATGAGGCACAGCCAGTTCTCCTACTCGCATACTAACCACCCACTCACTGAGGTGGGTGGCCTCGAGATCTGAGGAGTATCTGACTCTGAATTGTGGCTGTTCATTGTAATCCTCGCCGTAAACTCAGGGTCACCTGGAAGAAAGCACCAATTTTTGTCAGGATGAAGGGGATTAAATCCAACTGGCCATCAAAGTTCAGGGAATTCAAAGTCCCAGACACAAGAGAATTATATAAAATTTAAAAGGGCAACAATCTGGGGAAATACTTCTTAATCAGCGATTATCCTAGCAAATTTGCTACCAAAGTATAGCAATCTTGCTAGTTGGATAAAGAGAATGTAAAGTTTATTTTCTCAAACGTTCTTATAAAGAATGGTAAGTACTTCAAGGAAACATACAAGCACATAGGAGCCAAGATCTAGCCTAATTTGCTACTAGGAGATTCTGTGGCATCTAGGTACAGTTGTTGAAGTGAAGATATTTGACCTCCTAGATCAGGTTGTACCCCAATATTGAAGAAGGTTTCAATACAGTAATTTGGGGATTATCCCCAACAGCAGTTTTGACCAAACCTTTAGATCAAGTTCAAATCCCACCATCAGATTGACCCAACTCACAATAGAAGCGGAATTATGACACCATCTTTACTTGATTCAGAAAGACCTTTCAAATGAGACTGATGATGAAGGAGCACATCGCCTCTCATTGATCATAAACTATCTTTCAAATGAGACTGCAGAAAATTATTAACAACAACTATTTGCATACATGAGTGTAAAAATGACATCCTGCAGAATGAGATGGCTGATGAGAGAAGTAGTCACGTAGTATGAATGCGTGAATCAATCATTATGAAAAGTCAAATATTCAATATGTCTGATTTCAAGGAAGAAATCAATATTTTTCATGATGTTCCCAGTGCAATATGTAAAAAAGACTCTATGTCCACAACAGCGGTAAGACCTGAGTACAATAAAATTTTCTTCAATAATACATTCAGATCTAGTTTAATTGGAGAGTTTTGTGGATTGCTCTCACTGTGCAACTAATATTAAAAAAATGAAAAGTTCCACCTCAGAAATTCTGGAATATAATAGAAATATCATATGCCTGGAGAATGAGCCAATCTATCAGATTTTGAGCAGAGAATCCAGAGTAAATTGGTGCCTCATCTCAAGATCATTAAAGTTCGGGTTGATTCAGTCAGGATTAGTGCAGAGGGTAAGTTTTTCTAATTGCGCAATATTTTGCTGATTTAACTGAGCAACTTTCGATTCAATTAAGACAAACTGGAAATTGTCATAGAGGAAGAAAGTCTGTAAAAATTTTTAAGCGCATTAGACAACTGAAAGTCAATATTACAAATTAAAAATAGCCTTGAAGTGGCCAATGATGAATAGTTCTCTGTAAAATGTTGTGGTTCCAAGCTTCCCTATTAATATTGACGTTGCTTGACTAGCACAAATTGTTGGTGATCCTATATTTAGGAAATCAGACGAAGGTGTTCAAGGAGAACCTGATAACACGATTAGATAAATAATTATGTTAGAGAATTTGTTACCTTTTTGTGGTGTATTCCATCAAGGCAACAACAGATTTTATATCAGTTCTTGGGGAAATTATTGTACAGAAATATTAACAATTGCTTGCAAAGCATTTTGTCTATTCAATATAAATAATTGGTGCGCAAGTGATATCAAGTATTACTCACTATAGGAGATAGGTATACTGAGAATGTATAGTGAACTGGGTCGTAAATGATCCAGCAGAAGCGAATACTAGATATATGTGGGTGACAGAGCTCAATCTCATAAAATAAATTAATTATGATGTTGAAATTCATGTTTAAGAAGACCTTGATTTAGATGGTGTCAGAAAAATTATAATACTGGACAATAGGGCTATTTAATATTGACTAATCATTGGTTATCCACTGAGAATCAAGCTTAGTGCATTTAATATTTACCATGATTTGGTATGGGTCAATGCTAAGCAATTTAAACTTGTCCAAAAGATGGGGGCTCTGCCAAACGCCCAAAAATGGGACAAGAACTAGGAAATTGAAGAAGCTGAGTAGCTGCGTAGATGGGCTAAAGAGTGGCCAGAGAGATGAGTGAAAAAGGGGTAATGAAGAAGTTAGGGTGATTTTTTCTAGCGGATAACATATAGTGGATTCTACGTTGTAAGTTAAAAGAAATAACGGTAGTGGACTCTGCCGTTTGAAATAAAAATTGTGTGCGCTGAAGCCTTTGGCTTCATTTTAGTAATTCAATTAGTTTGTTTGGGGAATGACGAATATCATACTGTCCTCTTATTGTATTAGTGGGTCTAACCTCTGTGCAACAATTTGTGGGTCTTATCTAATCCGCCAGAAGATTAACAGTGGTGCTCACTACAGGGGGCCTGCTGATTCAAACAAAGAGCCAAGTTATCCAAACCATGGCAAATCCTGTTTGAACAGATGTGAAACCGTCCACATCTACCAAGTTGGTGCAGTATGCTGATATAAAGCTCGCTTTAAATATAGTACACTGGACCCAATACAAGTTTCTTCATGAGCATAAAGTGGCGATGGATCAATTTAAAGAAGTGTTCAGTCAAATGCGGATTATCAATCACAGAATAGACAATAATTAAACTGCCTTGATGACACCGTTGAGTGGCTACTTGGTGTATAGTGGCAATTATAGCTATATCATATCCCCAGTGTTTCTGGGGGGAAGCTGATGAGAAAAAAGGGATGATAGTGAAGGACAGTGTCCTTACGCAGATAGCAAGAGTCAGTTCACATCTAGTGAAATTTCAGAGGATGATTATGCCTTGCCAAAAATGAGTTCTTACCATTTTTACTGCGTTGCTGGCAGAAGATGGCTGGGATGCTTCCAGCCCTGTGGACAAGCCAAGATAAGCTATAATCTACTGTGCCCTAATTGTTGAGAAACCAGTTATGCCTCTCAGGCTGTAACCCAGTTTGCTCCCAGAGCTCGTAGCTTTGAGCGGGATGAGGAAGTATACATTGACAAGCTGCATCCATTCAATTGGGATGGAAATTTTCTTGGCTTTTTAAAACGGTTTGAGATTGCAATGAGGAGCGTCAACCACTGTACGAATAAGCTTCTGATCTCTATTCTTGACGGTGAAATCACTGACAAGTTACCTGCTATCTGAGAGATAGTTCTGTTACCTTTACAGGAAGTTAAGAATACCGTGTTAAGATTATACAGGGACATAGAAAAAATGTCCCAACAGAAGGCTGACTTCTTGACAATGGGGCTACAATGGAACGAGACTCTGACTGTGTTCACTGATCAGTTTACCTTTATGGCGCATTTTTTGGTGGGAGCGGGAATGACAACCAAAGCCAATGTGGGAATTGCAATGTTCTTGGTGGTAAAGCCCCACCATGAATCATGCAACGCTATGGCACCCGTCCTGCAAGAGGATATTCCCTTGCTTAAAATTGTCAATTATTTGCGTAAACTAGAATCAACGTTCAGTCCTCCTAACCATGAAAGGAATCCTGCAATGGCCTCCCTCATTAAATGGCGTGAATCGGCCTTCCTCAATTTCCAATGAACAAACCTCAGCTGTCTTAAAGGCTATTCGCCTCAGACACATCCAAATTACAATCCTGCAGCCAACCCTCAGCATGGACCATCTGCTGATACTTGGTGCCACGACCCCTCTGGAGTACCCTGCTACGCTTATGGTTGGCTTGGAAATATTGTGGTCCACTACCCTATTAATTGGCAAGTTCATGTCATGCAGTCAGAACAGTACAAACAGGGTAAAGATCAAGAAGAGTAGAGATGGGACTCTCTACTTCCTTTGGGTTAACTACCACAGTCCCAATTAGACTAGCCAAGGCGCTTCCTAATGAGGAATTTCAGTACAACAACGAACTGTTATATCAGCAACCAGCCTATGACGTGCATGTATTAACTCAAGCTCAAGCTAAAGGATCTGCTGTGGAGGAGGGTTACAAGGGAACTCCAATTACTTACACATGTCAAATCTTAAAGCTACCTTTGATATACCTCGACCTTCTTTGGATGCACCCTCACTGAAAGGAGTAAACGTTGCGATTCCAGTAGATGCTATCATTAAGAAGTACCCCAAGGGCAGGGTAGTTATTATGCGGTTCCTCAAAAAATTCCTTGGATGGTCACATATTAGACAACAAAAATTCTGCTTGTTCTAATTATATGTAAAAATTATTTGAGGGGGTTAACCTTGGGACAAATATACAACACCGAGAATGTTTTCTAGCAGTACAGGTTTTGAACTTGAAACCTGCACTAGGGGTGGAAGAAGTTTTACCCTCTCGGCTAACCACCCTTGTTCTAATTATATGTAATTGTGGTATTTTTATTATCAAAAAATAGTTTGTGTGATCTTAGACAATGGCGCTCCAGTTAATATAATTTCACAAGGTTAGTAGCTAAGTTACTACTGAAACCTGATGTAGAGCACTGGATGGTATATGGGACCACTGGGACGGCCTGCACTGTCTTGGAAGGGGCTTACAGTGCGCTTCCTTTGTGGTTTAGATTGCCATTTCCACACTGACGATTGTGTTACCTAATGATAACTATGACATGCTGATAGGAGCAGCCTTCATGCGCCAATTCAGAGCAGTCGTTGATATGGTTGAGGAAACCTTTAAAATCTTGGGTCAGCGGAGCTTGGTTTATTTTACTTCCAGAGGTTGCCCCAGGGAACCAAAAGGATGGGACAGGTTAATCTCACGTACAGTAGTGGGGTAATCTCTGTCCACTATCAGCAATCAAAAAACAAAACCAGGGTTTTCCCTCACCAGACATATAAGTACCAGAGGCTACCGCTTTGATCCGCTGATGCCTTATCAATCCCCTCTGACCACCAAGTGATAGTGGGCACAGAGCTAGAGGTTGAGATACCAACTGGGCTTTATGGTCAGATTCTTATCCCTTATCAGCAATCGCGCTATAAGCCTCATGTGTCCCCAGGCATAATCTTACCTACTCAAAGGGAAATCAAGGTATAGCTAACAAATCAATGAAAAGGACCGCTGAGGATCTGAAGACATTGGGTGGTGGCATATCTACATTTGACCCCTGTGTGAGGTCCTCCAGTTCCACGAGTTTGGTTCTCTGGACAAATTTGGTCTTCCTACCAAACCCCAGCCCAGTGTGATGGCGGTGGTTTTGCAAGAAATTTTTCTGGAGTTATCAAAGGAGCAGAAGAATAGTGCCATAGCTTTATTTGAAATATTGAGGCATCTTCACGACTGATGATCATGATCTATGATGCGCTTGTGGCGTCATTTATTAGGTGGACTCTGGGGATCACCCTCCCATTCAGTCTCGGCCAATACAACACTAATGGTTCATGGAAGAGGTAGAATCTGATGAAATAAGGAAGCATCTGGAGCAGGGAATGCTGAGCTGTTTAAAAATCCCTATGCTTCACCTGTATTGTTTGTTAAAAAGAAGGACGGCACAAACTGAGTAATAATCGACTACCAAAAAATGAATCTCCTCACCAAGAAGGACTCATGTCCACGCCGCATATCAATGATGCTTTATATTGACTGTGTGGGCTCGCTATTTCTCAACTATGGACCTAATCTCAGGGTACTGGAAGATTGAGTTGCCCATGGTGGAATGAGAAAAGTATGCTATGATCACCTCCAAAGGTTATTTCAGCCCGCTCATATGCTGTAGGTGCTGTGTAACGCATCAGCTACGTTTCAAAGGGCTTAGGACACTATTCTAGGTGATCTCAAGCTGTCATGTGTCTTGGTATACCTTGACAACATCAACATCTTTTCACGGATGATCTCAGAGCACCTTGATCAATTGGATGAGGTATTCCGTCAGATTTCAGAGGCCAACATTAAAATTAATCCCCACAAGTGACACATCTTTATAGTTCAACTAGAATATTTTAGGTTCATGGTAGACGCTAGGGGACTCAGAATACAACCGGACATGGTATAAGCCATCTGAAGAATGACCCAACTCAGCACAAAGCGGGATATAAAAGTGTTTTTAAGAATGGTCAGGTATTACCAACGGTTTTCTTACAACTTTAGCTGCTTATAATCCTCTCTTTTAAGCTCCTATATAAAGACACTGCTTTTGTTTGGACAAAACAACGGCAGAATGCCTTTGATACTCTCTAGATGGCATTGATTAATGGCCAGTGTTGCGATATCCAAACTTTGAGAGGGGGTTCATTGTCCAAACATATGCTTCTCTTTCCGCCGTTGGAGTGGTTTTGTCCCAATTGGATGATGAGGGGTGGATCACCCTGTCTCTTTCTGCAGTCAGAGTTTGAATTGCCACGAGAAGAATTACACTATGATGGAATGGAAGTGCTTAGCTGTAATCTACACATATAGGCAGTTTTTGGTATACCATCATGGAGTGAAATTCAAGGTCGTGACAAACCACGCTTTGTTGCATTGGCTACAAAATCTTCAAGAGCCAGAAGGATGTCTTGCCCAATGGGCCCTCAAGCTTCAGGCCTACAAATTTGAAATACTTCACCTTTCCCATGCACAGCCTTGGAATGCTGACTGTTTATCTTGGTTACCAATGAGCACTGTAATGGCGAATCTGGGAGACTTTATGTATGAGAAGATGTTTAGTGGAAAATACGCTGACGAGCTGCCTCAGGTTGGTCAGACACTAGGCAGATGATGGCTGATATGGTCTGAAAAGATAGTGAAAGTACAATTAGATTAGTGAGGGTACAGTAAGTTTACTGAAGCACTCTACTTGAATGACCAATATTTTGAGCGCGCATAAGGCAGTAGGTCACAGAGGGCTATGCAAAACGTTAGAGTTCTTGCAATTGCATTATTATTGGAGAGTATTCACTTTGACGCGCTCAAAGTGATATCTTGTGCCACCAATGTCAGATAGAAAAGCCATCCCACCAGAAGACCTCTTATTGGTTGGTGAAGCCCCAGTTTGTGTGGCACATGGTGTCCATTGATGTTGTGGGACTCTTACCAACGGGCACGAATTACTCCAAGTATATCCTTATAGCGATAGACCATTTGACCAGGTGGTTAGAGGCATGGCGATAATAGATTTGGGGGCGATCACCATTGTCAAGTTCATGATGGAGTGCATAATTTAACGGCATGGCTGCCATAGTTCATATTCACCGAAAATAAAAGCAACTTCACCCCACACATTCTTTCCAAGATGAATGAACTAATGGCCATCAGCAGGGCTCTAACAACCGCATACCATCCTGAGTCCAACAGGATGGTCAAAAGGGCTAAATGAACAATGGTAAATATACTCAGGAAGCTGGTGACAGATAGACCATCAGATTGGAGTACCCTTCTTTCCACCGCATCTTCGCCTACAACATCATCTATCATTCCATGACCAGAAAGAGCCCTTTTAATTGCGTTACAGAAGGCATCCAGCTCGGCATGCGTTGCTTTACTCCTGCGTCAAGGATACTAGAAGAATGGATAATAACACTACTTGACAGCTCTTACATCCACGCTAATCAAGCTCCAGACTGAAGCGTACTCTACAAGTCTGGCTAAAAAATCAAAGAACATGATTCCAATAAGCTAAGGCGTAGCGGACTTCCTCAGTTCACAATAAGTGAGTTTGTTATCTTCCATGACCATCACGGGTTTGGATGATAGAATAAGTTAGCTAGTATATGGATCAGGCCTTTTGAGATAATAGAGAAACTGGTGTGGACGCCTGCACCATCAAGGACTCAGCAAGAAGTCAGATTATCAACTATGTGCATGCTAAGTTCTTTGGGCCTATGACCAATAAAATAAACTTAAAACCATGCAATAAAAGAACATAAAAAGATACTTTCGGGTAATATGAGTTTTAATAAGAACTAAAGTAACATAATATTGATAAGACTGCCTCAGGATTGTCTCCCCTTCTTGGCTTCTTATGGCGGGACTTGTGCTTTATTCAATGGGAGCCATCTTTCTTTCTCTTCGCCACTTTGCACGTGGCTAAGTGTCACTAGGTCCCTCTAGGGCTGGTGGGGAAAGCGGAGGTAGCATTATTGGAGGAGAGGGCATCAGTATCTGCATGAGGGTTGATGGGCCAGTGACATAAGGAGCAGTTGTGGCAAATGTACTGTGTGAGGGAGTGGAACTTTTGTCAGGGGTGAGTATCAGGGAGATGACAACTCGACCCAGCGATCAAAGTAAATGCACTCCTATCCCACCAAGAGCAAAGCCTGAAACCACATCTGATGGTGGTTGCAGGTATCAAGGAGTATGCGACAAAGGGGGGATGAAGCTATAGAGGATCACAAATGAGGAGCTGGGTTCCAGTCATAGGAAAGAAGGATGGGCCAAGTGACAGAAAATCCACAAGGAAGTCATCCATGATGGGATAGGCATGTGGGAAAGGAGCGGACGCTGAATATGTTTCTTGATGGGCCTACTCCAGGCTACCCAATGGCGTGCCATTCCTGAACTTAATTCACCCGGGGGAAAGAAGTAAATCATATTAGCAATGAGCGCCATTAGGGAGAGGTACCAGACTGGGTCGTTGGCGTCCATAGCTGCAAATGCAGCGGACACTCCAGAATGAAAGCGTTTCAGACAGGTGTTCTGGAAGTTATCCACAGTGAGAATAAGTGGGTTGGAGCATGGGGAAAGAGGCCTGATCAGCTGGCTAACACCCATCTTACAAAGCATAACATCTGACAGATTGGTAATACTACTGAGTATGGTTCATTATTATGGGGAAGCACTAGATGGCTGAAGCTGTTCTCTAGGAGCCATACTGCAACGTTAAGCAAAAGGCCTCTGCTCTGATCCACAACCAGCGCAATTGCACCAAGAGATCACTAAAGGGCGTGCACAAGAACAACAAATGGCACTTGAATTTGTGATGGAGTTCCTTCCAGGACAAGACAGTAACGGCATCTACCTTGGGCACTTCCCCATAGCCCAGAGTCAGTGAGAATTGGGAAAGTGAAATCCTGCCTGGGTCGCCCAAAATTACAGCATACCATATTCAAGGAAAAATGCAGGAGCTTTGGGGCCTGGTTGCAGTTGAGACTCAGAAAACATAGTATGAACAATCAAAGAATTAGGGCTGGAAAATTATCATCCAGTCAAGGAGGGGGAATGTCAGGAAATTATATCACTGGACAATAAGGCTAATTACTATTAGTGGATCATCAGTTATCTGCCAAGAATCAAGCTTAGTGCATTTAATATTTACCATGATTTAGTATGAGTTGATGCTAAGCAATTTAAACTCAGCTAAAAGATGAAGGTTCTGCATAATACTCAATATTGGATTAACGCTAGAGAAAATTAAAAGATGAGTAGCTGCGTAGATGGGCCAAAGAGTGGCCAGAGAGATGAGTGAATAAGGGGTAATAAAGAAGTAAGGGAACTTTTCTAGTGAATAACACATAGTGGATTATACTTTGTAAGTTAAAAGAAATAATGGTAGTGGACTCTGCCGTTTGAAATATAAAATTGTGTGAGCTAAATCCTTTGGCTTCATTTTAGTAATTTAATAAATTTTTTTTTGGAATAAAGAACCTTATATCTTCCTCTTATTGTATCAGTGGGTTTAACCTCTGTGCAACAATCTGCGGGTTCTATCTAATCTTCCAGAAGATTAGCAAATGGACATCTCATTAATGATACTGATGCTAGATTTCCAAAAGCGAAAAGTGCTCTAACTACGTTTTTCTTTGGATATGCATGCAGAATACCACAGCTAACTTGACATCCATTGCTCTATATCATAATAAACAGGCTGATATTACTTATTTCTGGTTATTTGATTCACATTTGAGAGACCCAAAAAACTATAAAGCACCAACGAGAGTTGTCTCTTGCTTCATGATTTTTAAAAATTGATGATCTACACAAAATTTCACATCAAAACTTGTACACTAAAAATATATTTTAATCAATTTGAATATATGCTTGTTGACTCCTTTAGAGGTAACACCAGAAAATATAGATAATTAACCATGTGAAGATGTAACTTTATCTAAACCTTGGATGACAGAAAATGGAATTTTCACCAAAAAAGGATATTGGAGAAATAGATGTTAGAGAAGCAGAATCTACTAGGGAATGTGCAAAAATCAAGTTGTTTTTACCAAAACATGCTTCATCCACTAAATGAACGAATAACTAATCTATAAAGTGTTATTACAATTGATAATAGTAAACTGAACGATGGTCAAGTAAGATTAGTTGACATATGACAAAAAACAGTAACACCTCTAAATATTTAAAGAGAATGTCATGGAAAATTTGGCTTATTATTTTCTTTTTACCAATAGTAAAATGGGTTTGGAGAGCAAAGAGAAATTTCCATGTCCATTCAGATTTTTCAAGCACGCTTAATGGGCAGCAACAGACTTTATAATGGACAGACTACCTTAACTTTACTTTAACTATTGTAAAATATTTCATGCTAGAGCTAATGTGTCCTTCTCATGTAGAATGATACAAGTAGATCACATACTGCAGGGTTTGATAGACAACACGCATCTCATTATGCAAAATATAAGAGGATCCACATCATACTGGAGACAGGTTTATTCAAAACTAATTGCAATGGTCAGGAGCCTTGGAGCTCCAATTAATTTATAACCTTCTCCTGGAGTAACTTGAACTAGTTGGATATGCTGAAAGCATAACTCATCTTTGCTTGTTGTAGTATTAGTGAAACTAGCAAAATTGACTTTTAAATAGACTGTCCTGCATTTAATGTTACTCAGTAATCGTTGCACAGCAACTTATGGTACAAGTCAGTGCACTTTTTGAAATGTAAGTTAACCTGGACTGCTTAGATGACGGTATTAAATATTTCTGGTGCAGGATAGAGTTTCAAAACAAAAGAAATCCTTATTAGCACATTTTAGTCTGGTGTGAAAATGTTCCCAATTTTTCTATAAGGCAGGGCATGGATGTAATTGATAAAGTTGTGTCTTACTCATTGATTTTGACAAAGCAGTATTAAGACATTCAGTGGAAAGTGTACAAATGCACAAACTTCTACTTGTTACAAAGACTGCAACAACTGTACCTGTCCTTTCAGATTTCCCAGACTAGTCAGTGTTTAAACAGTGTGTCTAGGTACAGATAAAACCATTGTACATAATGGACCTTTTTGCATCCTGCGAAGAATTACAGATGAAAATCAATTCAAAAATTAAAATATGAGCCTTATAACTCTCTGGGAAGGAAATATGGATCTACAACTACTTTGTTTAATCACCGCCATTGCATATTACAAGGTGAAGTATGCTAGCAAGTACGAGCTGAATGACACTGGTAATTTTGATAAAGAAGCCTTACAAAAGACTAAAAGATGAGGTGGAAATATATTGAATCAATATTTTCTGTATCAATATAAAACTTTCTTTGCAGTTTTTTAATTCCAAAATGCGCTTATATATTGTGTCACCTCACACTTAAAATGTCTTAATGCAAAGTTGTTTTATAAATAGCTGCAAGCCTGATAAAAGATCCAAACATACAACTAGAAGGTGATGAAGCTTCAATATTGAATAAAATTTTACTTACTACATTTTGAGACCATATGAAATTGATTCTTTAAGATATGCTGAATTTGCTATCAGATAAAACCAATGCCAAAGTTTAATTTTCATCTAAATTGTTTAATCCAGTTCCATTAAAGGCTACATGATTATTGGTCATAATAGCTCCAGCGGTATATCCTAGATGACGCTTGGTATAAAGGGCAAATCTCTGGGCGGAAAAGGTTTCTTCGCCAAGGCAAATCTCTGCTATCAGAGCAGGAACAATCTCTATCAAAGCTAGGCAATCTCTTAATAAACTAGGAAAAAGCTAATAATGAAAGATTAATTAGATCAAGTGTTTCTTTATCAAGAATTGAATCATTTTTTAAATAGTACCAGAATAGAATCACAAACAAAACAAATAAATGAAGGTAAAATTCCAGATTTTGAGAGATATGCATATACCACATGCAGAGGTAGAAACAACTTTGAAATAAATCGCCCCATTACTGCTTACTCACCAATAAGATAGGAAAGAATACAAAACCAACATAATTTTATCTTGATATTAAGCCTGAGGATGTTTCAAATTGTAACTCCTCTATTTAGCCCATTAACAAAAGAAGAACAAGTAAGACAACTATATTTTTGTGCGTGTCTTTATCAAATATATAGTTGTCTTACTTGTTCTTCTCTTGTTAATGGAGTGAATAGAGGAGTTACACATTGAACACGGCCTCAGGGTTAATATTGAAATGCTATTATGTTGGTTTGGGTTATCCTATCTTATTGGCAAGTAGCAATAAAGGGGCGATTCGCCCTAAAACTCATTAACTGTGAATTTGGCATTATTTGCTATAATATGCTATGTAAATTAAGATTAATAATTTTGGGACTTATCCCAATAAAGTATCAATTGCTAAAATTAATAGTAAATATAGGCGAAATTGCCTAAATAAATAAATGTATTATAAGCCTAAGGTCAAGGCTTCACATCTACTAGGGTGAATCTTGACAATGCTTCCTACAAGCCTTGACCAGGGGTGGTAATGATTTCACCAGGATTGACCAGCCTAATAGGGCCCTAAACTATCAGAGTTGTGATGGAGGTGATAACCCAAGGTCGTTAGGTTAGGTGTAGGCTTGGTGAGTGAAAGTTAGGTTTTAAACTTGTAATCTGTAGGCAGTCGGAGGTAGGACAGTATATCTCATAAATTTCATTCACCTAACAAAATTTGATTCTGAAGAGGTGAGGATCCCAAAATTTGGTTAGTTCACCCTGCTTAAAAATGGCAACCTAAGTTTTGGCGTCAGGTTGGGAGAGCTTAGAGTGAGGATAAAAGGTAGTCAGTGTAGGTTTGGTTCCAAAATAGAGTTCAGCGCTGCAAATCTAAAAGTGGTACATGTTCTGGTCACGATAGTTGGTAGCACCATATTAGAGTTGAGGTAGACAAAGGAAGCCTTGGTAACAGGAGGCCAGGCCATAACATCATGGTTTAGACTGTGTGATTTAAAAAAGTGAAAACAATTTGTGGTTAGGCATTTATAATTTCTGGGTTTGGCTAGCAAATCTAGATCCTTGAGGTCCAAGCTTATTGTAGGCTGCAGATATTCACAGGGAAGGTTTTGATGACTTACTGCTAATTCAGCTTGAATATCGTGAACATTGAGGTTTCTGAAAGGGACTGGTACAAAGTAAGAGTTAAGATGGCAAGGGGAAATTTTTTGAGATATTTGGCTCAGTTGACAAGTAGATTAAAAATAAGAAATTTTGATTTTGGCCTCTCTTAAATTCAAGACAGTGTCTAGGAGGTTTGTAAATGATTCTGAAAGCAGGATCAGCCATCATATAAGAAATCGCGGACTCAACAGATAAATTATGCATCAAGGGTAACAGATTTGGTACATGGCGTTGCATAAAATTGAAAGCTAGTCAGGAGGCAACTTCTTAAAACCTTTGAAATTGTTTTGAATCTCATCAAAAAATTTTAATTTTGCTGGCATTGGCAGGAAATCCAAAATTTTAGCAAGAAATAAACAATAATGAAAATAGAAAGGTTTAAAAGCTAATAAAGCTGTAGGAAAGAAAGATTGGTCTACAATCCACCTGGCTCAGCTAACTCAAGAGGTTCGTCAAGATTTTCAGTTGTTTTGGCTAAGGAAAATAAATTTGACGCTGAACCATTTGATTCAGCTAGCTTGGTTGAGCAGCTTTAAGCATCAGCATCAGAAAGCATAGCGGCGAGGCATTCAGTAGGGTTGATTACTTCATTAGGCTCATTGGGAGGTTTTGGCGCAGCTTAAAATTAAATTCAAGATTTTCTGTTGAGCTTTGGTGGCTCCGAGTTTTTGGTGTCAGGGCAGCAAGGAGTTTTGGCGTGGGAAGACAGTGAACGCATTAGAACATTCAGTTTTGCTGTTCTGATTTTGGCGCCATAACAACAAGGAGCATCGGCAACAGAAGAATAGAAAGGGCACTGAAGCATCTGTGTTGGTTGCGTCACCCTCACTATCAAAGCAATGAGGAGCATGGATGCAACAGAATGGAGAGGGTACTGAGGCATTTGGGTAAGCTTTTTGTCAGTGAAACAATTGGAGCGTTGGCGCAGATATATGAAAAGGGTGCTGAGGTCTACAATTTAGTTACTTTGACTTCAGCGGCAGGGTAATGAGGAACATGGATGCAGTGGAATGGAGATGGATCCAGAGCAATTGGGTAAACTTTTTTGTTGGTGAAACAGCAAAAGGAGTTAGTACAGATTAATGGAAAGTGTAAGGAGAATGTCTATAACTCTCCTGTTCCCAGTGTGGTAGTGCTCAGTGCACAAATCCAACGCCAGGGAAATAGCCATTAGTTTGAAAGCGACTAAAGCTCAGCGGAGGGTGCTGAAGCAATAATTACTTATGAAGAAAAGTGCGATCATTATAGCAAGAAAACCACCAAAAACGATGCGGTGCATAAAGGGAAAAGGGGTAATTGTTTCAGGTTGGAGGGAACCTGGGCAACCCAACGGTGCACAAGTTGAGAGTTTTATTGTATTTAGAATAAAGTTATTAATGTAGCGCAAGACCACCTCAAAGAGGTCTGCGCACAGGTTTGCTAGAGATAACATAAGATAAACAGGAAAATGGGAAAATGTTTATTGGTAAGTCAACCAACAAGGAATGTCAGTTGCGGGAAACATAACTAAGCTTCGTTGGAGAAATTCAGAGTCTGTTGAAGCATTCCCAAGCACTGATTCACCAATAGGCAAACACTACCATCTGAATTGGTAGAAAACACCAAAACTGACTTCACTTGAGTAATTGATTGAATTTGGATCTGACCTAAACGTGTGATTTTGTAAATAGAACAGGTTTCAAAACCCCATTTCTTGACTAACCAAATTGAACCATCTGTGTTAAGTGAGTAAATTGTTCATTTTAACGCCTGGGCTGACATAAGGGGCTGGGCGTTAGGCACCTCACTAGTACCAACCTGGGCATATTTAGCTTGTACCCAGCATTGGTCTAGTGTGTGCCTGAGGTCAGAGAGGGCCTGAAGCTTCACCTTCTGGTCCTCCTGGCGCCCAGCCTTATCCTTGGGGTTGGTCCCCACTATGATGTCATTTAACCATGACATTACCCTCTCCTCCCGATGGGACTCAACCCCCCTCCAGGGGCTTGCACAAGGGAAAAGTTCTTGTGGGCTGGGGCCAGCTTCATGGCGGCAATGGTCAGTTTGGGTTGAGATCCAGAAGCCTGGGGGAAACGCTTGTGGAAGGCTTCAATCAGATCTTGGGCATGCGCACAGTCGTGTGCTGGAACCCAACTGTCCTCTGCACCGTCAAAACCCTTCCAGGATACCAGGTACTCAAGTCTTCTTTTAACATGGCGGGAGGAAAATATTTCTTCCACCTCCCACTCTGGCGCCCCATCCACGAGATAGGCCTCAGGAGTCTCTGGTGGGGGGCTCTTGAACAACATCAATTTACTCATATGAAAGAAAGAGAAGATCCAAAATGAAGAAGGAAGATTTAGCTGGTATGAGGCATGGCCCACCTTTCTAACCACGTGGTAAGGGCCAATCCTAATGGTCCCAGCTTCTTGCATGGCTGCTTGTAAGGGATGTTACGAGCATCAAGCATCACATTATCCCCTTCTTTAAACGCTAAACCCACTCGGCGCTTACCATCAGCATTCTCCTTATAAACTTGCATTGCTGCCTTCGAACTTGTGGAAACCCCCTGGTGGACCTTCTTGATAGTCTTGGCAAAGTCCACCACCGCTTCAACCTTAGAACCACAGCTGGGCTCCATGTTAAAGGCGGGGTTAAAGCCATGGTTGGCGAAAAAAGGGGAACAACTGATAGAAGAATGTAAAGTGTTGTTGTAACTGAATTGGGCCATAGTGAGGTGAGAAACCCAATCTGAATGGTCTGCGGCGGTGTAACACCGCAGAAACTGTTCTAAGCACTGGTTCACTCGTTCAGTCTGCCCATCTGATCTGAGGTGATAGGAAGTTGAACGGCAGGGGCGAATCTGAAGAGGCTTACACAACTCTTCCCAAAAAAGGAGGCAAACTGGGGTCCCTAATCACTGATAATTTCTTGGGGACCCCATGAAGCGCAAACACATGAGTGATGAAGAGCCTAGCCATCTCAGCTGTGGTTATTGTTGTTTTGCAAGGAATAAAGTGGGAGAACTTTGTAAAACGGTCCACCACCATCATGATGGCATCATAACCAACAGAGGCAGGTAATTCCACAATGAAATCAACTGAGAGGGAAGTCCAGGGTCCATCAGCCTTTTGGACTGTTACCAACAACCCCGCTAAAGGTTGACGATTGGGTTTCATCTGGTTGCATACCAGGTACTCCTTACAATACCGCTCCACCTGAGCAGGCAAGCCCTTCCAATTGTAGGTGCGACGTATCAACTCCAAGGTCTTTGCTTTCACAGGATGACCAATGGTGATTCCATCATGGTGGTCCCAGATGATTTGCAGGCGCAGTGGTCCAGCAGGTACCCAAAGGCGCCCCTAAAACAACACCATCTCATCCTTTACATGATAACCACTGGATAGGTCCTCTTGATTTAAAGCGCTCTTAGCAAGTACCATAGTATATTCAGCTAACAGAAACTGAGAAAGGACAACCTTTCTGAACATACCATATTCCTCTGCATTTTCCAGAGGTGCAAGTGCTGGCCCGTTGGCTGGGGGAGAGGGAAGTTATGACAGAATTTTATTTATAGGAATCATCACCCGCGTGTTGTGGACTTCTACCTCCTTTGGACAGGAGCTAAAGCAGGGTTGCGGCTTAAAGCATCCGCCAACCATTATAATTGCCCTTGGTGAATTCGTAAGAAAAGGCAAATTGGGCAAGGGTCTCATGCCAGTGGGTCTGCCGTGGGGTTATGACATTAGGGGCATGGTAGTACAGCAAGGCACAGTGATCTATACATATGCAGAACGGATGGGCAGAACCATGCAAGTGGTGACGCCAATATGTCAGCACTCACCACTACTAGTAACTCCTTGTTGTAAACGGCGTAATTCAACTCAAGCAGAGGCACTTATACTGGAAAAATATCCCACCAGATGCTCTATCCCATCTTCGCCTAGTTGTAAAAGGTGGCCGATATGGCGAATTTGGAGGCATCAGTAGACACAATGAACTCCTTTGAAGGGTCGACATGGTGAAGAACAGATGTGGACAACAGGGTGCACTTCACTGCTTGAAAAGCATCCTCCAAAATGGGGGACCACTGAAGCACCTTGGCCCTGCTAGCCTTATATAAGGGGGCTGCCACCTCGGAAAGACTGGGTGTGAACTTCTTTGAGGAATGTACACATCCCCAAAAAGCTCCTCAATTCCTTGACCGAGGTGGGGGTAGGCCACTCATGAATAGCCTTCTCCTTGTCTAGAGTCATCATGTGTTATTGGTCAAACACGACGTTGCCCAGAAAAGTGACCTGGGACTTAAAAATTCACACTTGCTTATCTTCAGCGTAAGGCTGATTGCCTTTAACCTCTCCACCACTTGCAAAGATGTACTGCATGGGACTCCAGATTGGGGGAAAACACCAGGATATCATCCATGTAGGCAACCGCACATACCCCTAACAAGTCCCCCAACACTGTATCAATGTGGCATTGAAAAACAGCAGGGGCATTCTTAAGCCCAAAGGGCATGACCTGAAACTGGAAAATCCTTTTTCTGGTGAGGAATGCTTTTAGCCACTCTTGTCCCTTTTTTAATCTGAATCTGACTGAACGCATTGAGGCAATCCAACTTAGAGAAGATCTTCGCCTTCTCCACATAGAGTGCAATCTGTCAATCCAAAGGGATGGGATGGAGGTCTGGTACAGTAACGTTGTTGAGGTTCCCATAGTCTATGCACGGGCGTAGAGTACCATCAGCCTTATCAACAAAGAGAAGATGGGAGCAAACAGGGGAGTTCCGCTGAAAAATCGCGCCTTTGGCTAACTTCTTCTTCACCCACACATCTAACGCCTCTTCCTCCCAGATGTTCAAGGGTAAATGGGAGAAGAAATATGCACCAGGTCTACAGTGAGTTTGAAGTCACAGTCATACTCAGAATGATCAGGTAGTGCATCAGATGAAGATGCATCAAAGGAAGATTCCAAACCCTTCAAAGAAGAAGGTAGGGGAACCACCACAGTGGGCTTCAGCATAGAAGCAAGGCTAAGGGTGTGAAGGTGGGGTCAGTGGGGAAAGTCACCATGAGCGTCAGCCTCAGACAAAGGAACAACTAGTGTGCGGCCATTTTTTACTGTTAAGGATAGGGTATTCTCTTTCAAGTTGGTTCTAACGTCAAACTTCCGCCACCACTCCACACCCAAAATGATAGGGTACAAGAGGTTTTTGATAGCTTGGAAGTGATCTGACAAGTGGTATTTGCCAACCTGATAGTCCACTGTCCCAATGATCTTTATAGTGGGAATACCTTGAGACACCCCTCCCCTAACCAAACCACCTGGCAGGTAACTCAGCCCAAGATAGTCGGTTAAGCACTGGTCCATAAAGTTTTCAGTGGCGCCAGTATCTACCAGAATAGTGGTGCTGAGTTTTCCTAAAGGGGAGGAAAGGATAGCTGTCAGTAGAAAATACCCAGAATGTTTTTATTTAAAGCCAAAAATGCCAGTAAATCACCACCAAACTCTTCATCTGGCAATATAATGTCACCCTGGTATGATTTTGAATCAAAGAATGGAGAGGGATACTTGGCCACTCTTACTACTGAAGCCACATATCCCACCATATCTTCAGCAGGGGCATAAACATTTTCATATTGTAGGCGCAGTTCCTTTTCAGCTTCCTGAGTGCTGCAAATCATGGAAGAGGTCAAACGGGGATTTTCTGGGGTGATTAGGTACATAGGAATAGGTTCCTTCTCTGAGCCATGAGAGAGCAAATATGGTTTAAAGGTATACATAGTGTTTTTGTTATAAAAACGCGTTTTTAGACGCGAATGACCCTATTCCCATAACAGCAATGGAATGCCCGAAGTTATCCAAGGCCAACCCCCCAGGGCCATCTCTGCCAATTCTGCCGGCATCATCTGAACATGCTGTCAAAATAAAATCTGTTTATTAAAATTGAAATTGATATTTTAGTGGAAAGTTGGAGTATCATGACTTTTGGACCTCAAAGCATCCGTATCCACCAGGTATGGGCATGAAGTGTGGGTACTTTCCAGTTGGAGGCAACCATAATAACGCCAAGTTGCTCCAACCTTCGGGAAAAAGAGGAAACAGCAGTGCGGCTGACCACAGCTGAAGCCCACAGCCGGCGCCCACCATTTCCACCTCAGAAAAGTTCCACACCGAAAAAGTTTGTGCACATAGAATTGAGTGGTTAGTCAACTAATGTAAGGAGAGTTTCTATAACTCTCCTGTTCCCAGCGTGGTAGTGCTCAGTGCACAAAGCCAACGCCAGGGAACTAGCCATTAGTTTAAAAGTGACTAGAGCCAACCGGAGGGTGCTGAAGCAATAATTACTTATGCAGAAAAGTGCAATCATTATAGCAAACAAACCACCAAAAACGATGCGGTGCATAAAGGTAAAAGGTAAAAACGTCCCAGGTTGGAGGGAACCTGGGAGACCCAACAGTGCACAAGTTGAGAGTTTTATTGTACTTAGAATAAAGTGGTTAATGTAGCGCGAGACCACAACAAAGAGGTCCGCACACAGGTTTGTTAGAGATAACATAAGAAAAACAGGAAAATGGGAAAATGTTTATTGGGAAGTCAACCAACAAGGAATGTTGGTCGTGGGAAACACTTAAACTTCATCAGGGAAATTTGGAGTCTGCTGAAGCAGTCCCAAGCACCAATTCACCAATAGGCAAACACTACCATCCAAATTGATAGAAAACACCAAAACTGACTTCACTCATGTAATTGGTTGAAGTTGAATCTGACTTAAACGTGTGATTTTGTAAATAGAACAGGTTTCAAAACCCCATTTCTCAACTAACCAAATCAAACCATCTGAATTAAGTGAGTAAACCGTTTGTTTTAATGCCTGGGCTGACATAAGGGACTGGGCGTTAGGCACCTCATTAGTACCAACCTGGGCATATTTAGCTTGTACCCAGCGTTGGTCTAGTGTGTGCCTGAGGTCAGGGAGGGCCTGAAGCTTCACCTTCTGGTCCTCCTGGCGCCCAGCCTTATCCTTAGGGTTGGTCCCCACTATGATGTCATTTAACCATGACAGAAAGGGCGTCAAGGCATTTATATTGGTTGCTTCAAAGTTGGCAGCAGAGCATCGAAGAGCATAGATGAAGCGGAATGGAGAGGGCGTTGAGGGACTGGGTAGACTGTTTCATCAGAGAAACAATGAGAAGCATCAGTGCAGATGTATGGACAGAACAGCACAGAAAGGTGAGAGGCCAATTCAGCATATGTCTATATTAGTTCTTTGAAAGAATTGGTTTTTTGGTGTACACTCATCTTTCTGCTGTTAATGTTCATGAAGGTATGTCTTCACCAGGGTACCTCAGAAGGAACCTGGCAGAAAGAACCAATTTTGAGTTTTTCTCTGTTTTGAGAGCCAGTCCTTTGAGGCCACACAACTATTAGTCGTAATAGCTCCAGTGGTATCTCCTATATGAAGATTAGTCACTATGGCAAATCTCTTGACGAAAAGAGTTGTCACCAAGGAAAATCTCTGCTATCTGAGCAGGAACAATTTCTTAGTCAAAGTTAGGAAATCTCTTGATAAACTAGGAAAAAGATAATGATGAACGATTTATCAGATCAAGCGTAACTCTAATAAGAATTTGGTGTTACTTAAAAAAGTACCTGAATAGAATCAAGAATATCATAAAATAATGAAGGGAATGTTACGGATGATGAGAGACAGGCGTATACACATGTGAAGTTAGAAATAGATTAGGGAATGTAGGAGTTAATGACACATTCCGGGATAGAGTTGGAGTAGATCAGGGTTTATCATTGAGTGCTGTATTGAGATTAATAATGGAAAATCAGTTAAGTGGTTTCCATTATCTACCATAGGGAAGACAAAAGATGGTAAGGTAGAATAGGAGACATAAGGTTTTAATGGGGTGAATATAAGGTTTACAATAAATCCAACTTCAGGCTTAGTATCATGATGATAATATGTTAGTTTAGGTATTCTTCCCTATCTTATTGACCAGTGGAGCATTATTAGGATGATTCATCATGAATTTATTTAACTGTGAATTTGTCGTTGTTAATCATTCAATACTATGTAAATAAAAATTAAGAATTTTGGGCCTTAATCCCAATGAAGTGTTGATTGCTAAATTAGTATCAGATATAGGACAAATCCTTAAAGAAATGTATGCATTGCAAGACCAAGGTCAAGGCATCACACCTACTAGGGCGAATCCTGAAATCTATTAAGGTTGGGCATATGATGACGGAGAGGAGGAGACAAATAAAAACATATATGAAGAAAGTTCAGGATTTATATTATTAAATAATGTATACACATGCTGATAAGAAACAAGTTAGCCATGCTGCACACTCAATTTTATAGGTTAACAGTGATAAAGAGGGTCATTAACGCATTTCAATCATGTGTCACATACTAATTTGAAATGAAAACATGCTTCTACTGGATAATGAGTCTACAGAAAACTGCTTTTTCAATGACAACATGAGCGTGGACGTTACTCAGAAATTCAATTAAAGAAGAATTTTCAGCATAGAACAGTTTATCTAGCAGGCTTTGGCCCAAGCCTTAGCCTTTAATGTTGTATGTGAATCTGTGATTGGATTGAGCATTGATGAACCTGTGATCCACACAGATGAATAAACAATATATGACCCAGATGATTTCCGTTTTGTAGAATATGAGATTGAAGTGTAACTGAAGGTGTATATGTATACTGTCAGAAGTCTAAATGTGTAACAAAAAGAGCTTTCCAATGAAGTTATTACAGATATCAAATAGATATAAGAGGTGATGATACTTAAATGTTGCAATTTATAATGGGTGGTGAGGGCAGTGGCGAATCATTTACTTTAATTTGTTGGTTGAATACGCCAAATGTTTTTAAGGATCTATAGTTGACTAGCTAGTAAAACCACAGCTATTAGATTGCTGCTTTGACTGACGTTGCTGCTTTCCAGATATTTGTTAAATTTACACTCAGTTTTTTTTACCAATTGAAAAGAGGAGGACCTCTACATACAAAAGATGACATGCCAATGACTCAAACATTAAAGAAGGAAATGGTATTACATCAAATGGCTGATAATAAATGAGATATCTATGTTTTCTTGTGAGAATCTACATATGATGCACCTGAGACTGTGAGAATTTAATAACAACAAAAATTTATATGGTGGGGTGAATATATTGCTGATTGGTGACATTATGCATTTTCCTCAAGTTAAAGGTCACTGATGTTTTCAACAATCATTAAGTGTGCAGCGGAAATACATCTATGGCGCCAGTTTTCTTTCTTCATGTTTATCATTAATATGAGACAGCAGAACAATGTTGAGTACATAAATTTGCTGAACAAACTGCAATTCAGCAAACTAAAACCACATAATTAGAATTGTCGTGCAAGGAGAGAAGAGTTTGATTAACAGGATAATTTAAATATTGTGCGGCGTTAAACTTTACCTAACAACTAAATTGGTTGATAGAAACAACTTGAAAATGACCAACATCAATACCAAATCTTAACATAAATATATCATATATGCAATCAATGAATCTTGTGAGCCTGCGACGTACAGAAAAATCCTGCTAATAATCTAATTCCACTGGACTTTTTAACTTCAGAGGACTCTTGCTTATGATAAATATAGCAAAGGGTCATGTGTGATGATTAGACATAGTATCTCAATTAAAATGGACTGATTAATGGTGCAACGGGAGTAGCTGAGCAGTTTAAGTGTCCAAAGCTGCAAAAAGACCAATTAGAAGCTGGAAAATTACCAGAAGCGGTGTCATTATAGTTTGATGATGACAACATATGAGCTCAGACAAAAGATGATAATAACTTGGTTGCAGTCGCTCACATCACTAAAGCATATTAGGCAACAAAAGGGTATGGAGATATAGAGCGCAGAATGCTCCCCACAATCATAAGTTGGGCGGTGACAGTACATAAACAGAAAGCAGTCCCATTAAATAAGGTTAGTTATTTACCTTGGAAAAAAATTATATGCTAAAGGCCAAGCTTACATATCCCTCAGTAGAGTGAAACCTTTGGATGTCATACTAATATTTGATTTAAACAGAATAAATTATAAGAAAATCACCATGATGCAAAAGCGCTAAAGAAATTTAATGTTTGATAGGTAAGCCACATAGAGTGACAATTAATTTCATACTTGTCATACCATGTTACTACATTTGGCAGTATGGTTGTGTAGAATCCAGGTGGAGCTCAAAGTGAAGCCACTTCCAAGTGGTAAATTTAGTTAATTTATTTTAATCTAAAATCTAAGTTATAAATTATATAATAGTCATATCCAATAACTCTCTTTCAGCTCAGCATAACTTTACAAGCAAATTAAACAAATTAATAAAATAAATCTCAATCACCCATTGTAGTTTTGCTCTGATGTCCTCAGATTCTCCGTCAGCTGCTCCAGTGTGGGGCAGCAGTGAAACTCCCCCCGCCATTTTCCATCTGGCAGGAAAACACACTTGGACTGGCTCACCCAGTCATTACAAACCCATGGGATGATTTTTTCCTTCCTAAGGATCTCGACGCTCACCTTGCACATACCCAAGCAGTACCTCGCTGCTTCCTGGTGCTCCCCCAGAGCAACATGCACTATGGCCTAAGGGTTGACTACAGGAAACTCTTCCCATACCACGACCAAGCCATTAATGAAATGGCACAGGTGGTTATGACACCCACCAGTTTTATAGATTTCCACCCCTATAAGGGGTATTTTGACCTCAGCTTCACCTGTGAAGCTGACACCGCCACTGAAGTAACTGTGCCCCTGTTATTCCAGGGTACCCCTCTCCCCACAACTTGAACTCAGCTCCATCGGACACCACTTTGTGGTCCAGTTTGCTGGGTTTCCCACCCACCTCCCCTGCAGTACTCCATCAGGAGCTGATGGACAGTTAGGCAGCCTATGGCTCCAACCCCATCTTACAGTTTGTGGTCCCAAAATGGGGCCACATGACCTGCTGGGCCTCAGGTGTATGCCACGATAAGCCCTGAATTTAGTAAAATTGCAGTGTCAATTCCCCCTCGTGCTGTTATTCCTTCTGCACCTGATCATCTGTTTTGGGTCCATATTGAGGGTGGGTGGACAATCTGACAATCCTGTTTTGAGTTGTACCACTTGAAACGCAAGTGCCCCTCCTTAGCCACTTCCAATGGATCAGATTATTTGTCCTCCAACCTCCAATCTGCCGCCCACCCCACACCAGTTCTGACATAAGGTACGATCCTACCTTCCCCTCCCCTCAAAACCTGAGGCTGCACCTACAGCCACCAATCAGCCTCCTCCTCGCCCCAGTGCCACACAGGATTCCTCCAATTAAGCATTGGATTGGAATCTGGTTCAATCCTATGCTTCTTTAATAAATCAACCAAACCTCAACCATATGCCAATTCCCCAATTCAACTCAACCAGAACCCATGGGAGTTATTAGCTGAAATTGACGAATTAGGTAAGCTCATTGACGAATCATCTCTGCAAATTTAGCGGTTCATTAATGCAGAATGGGACGCCAAATACCCTCCTCACCTATATACCTCACAGCCAAATGCTGAATCATTTTGCAGTGACCACCAGCTTGCAGTCAAAGTTGCTGCAACACCAGATTGTCATCCCCTCTGAAAAGTGGTCACCAAATCAGTGGCGATGCTCACAGGAGGTATTCCCCCTCCTGTTATCCCCCCAACCCTCAAACCAAAAAGTAAAAGTACAATGAACCAGGTACACAAAATGTCAACAAAGCTATCCAGAATGTTGTAACAGTAGCACAGAATCCTAAAGCAAAGATTACCTGAACCAATACTGCCATGTTTGTTAAACTCCCAGATGCCCAAATTAAAGCCAAAAAATCTTTAGCCAAATATATCAGTGCCATTTTCCTAGCTGGCAATTTACATGAAATACAAATCATTAGTGATACTGAACCTTATGCTGCCGATGCCCTGACGCCCTTACTGTCCACCTTGACACATACCTTACTCTGGAAGGAGGAAGCTGCTGCTGAAGATGAGCCCCCAATCCCCACTACCCTTCTGCCATGGAGGGATAGCGGATTCCACTGCCCACCTGGTTGGTTGTTTTCATTCAAAATGTTCATTCAATCCGCTCATTTGGGCGCTTTGTCTGAACCAATTAGTTAAGTTAGTTTTAGTTTTTATTTTATTAGTTTCAGTAATATCCATCCCCTGGTCAGCTTACCTCGAATAAATAATAAAATAATAGTCATATCCATGAACATTATATAATGTTCAGACATGTCCAGCTCATTTATATGCAATTCAGTAAAAGTATCAGAGCCAACAGCTACCAAAAAGTAAGGAAAAATATCTAGAAAATGCAAATTAAAGGTCAGATATTAAACCAATAATTAAAAATTGGAAATGGACCACCATGGGATTCTCTTTCTTCATTAAAAGTATATAAAATAAGGTCCAATAGTTTTAGAGTAATGTGCAAGCAAACATAGAAAAAATATATAGGTCAAATTGAGAACCTTTTACTTTTTCAACTTTGGTTAAAAATAATACAAATAATCTTTAATAGACCATAATAGTGCTTGTTAAGCAGATTTTCACTTAATAAGTTTTGAATAAGCTAAGGGTAAACAGTTTAAACTGCACCAAATCAATCATTGTCACTATAGGATTGCAGTATGAATTAATGAAATAAGAAAGTTTCATGCTCTTTTACCAAATTTTTTACAAGGTTTGAATATAATTAGAAGTTTTTTGAATATTTAGTTCAATGTTTAAACGTTTGATATAATCCAAGTAAGCTGATTTTAACAATAGAATTGCAAATAAACTATATAATAATACATGGTCCACATCAAAAATGATCAAAATCTATGAAAATTTTGTTTATTTAAATTAAATTATAATATTAATCTTGAACAAATATGCACATTTTTAACTATATTAAGCAAAATGGGGTCGTATATCTAACCAACATAATTATTCTAAAAAAGTTTTAGATGGCGCAGGAATTTTAGGATTGCGCCATTTGAACGCATCTCCTAATATTCATCCTATACAGATCTTTTTTACAAATCTAATAATACTTTAATTATATACAGTATTTGCAAGCAGCAGGTATAACATACTGATTATTAGTATAATAATATTTGAGTTAAACTCTTGAAATTTGTTCAAATTTACTATATCTCAATTTAATTTAAGCTTTAACACTGAAGAAAACTCAAAAATTCTTTCAAATCATCATCCAACAACCATTCACATACTAGGGCTGCAAGCTCAGGTATGTAAATTTCCCTGGATTAGGTTTCATAAAGTACCCATAATCTGCAAACTCCCAAAGGATGTGATAATTTTGATAGTAAAAAACTGGATTTTTGTCTAGAATACCATCAGATAAAACAACAATATATATTCTATGAGGTTATATATGCATCAATGGATAACGAATTTTATACATGGACCAATTGACAATTAGTTAGATGTATATAATACCTGTGGGGATGGATACAGATTCACTATACAGTAAAGGTTCTGTAGAGTACCCAATCATCTGGTTGGAATAGACCAACAATGACATAGTGCTAACAGCTCTTTCAATAAAAAGATGATTGACAAGAATGTGCATGCCCAATTTGACATCTTTATTGTGCAGCTATATAAAAAAGATTTGCTTATCAAACCTAAAAAACTCCAATGTGAGCACCTCCCTAAAACGGTTTGAGGACCTGTTGGGGAGTAAACCAAGTTAGAAACTTTATACAAATTATAAGACTATATTAGCAATTATTTTTATAATTTATAACATATTGTAGTAACTCTAACTCTATCCAATTAATAGGACTAAGTTTAGCGCTGATCATGCTATAGATATCTGCTGAGAATATGAACAACTGGAAAATTAATGACAATAGGAAATCTTAAACACTAAACCAGATAATTTTAAAAATTCTCAACGGTTAAGGAACTTCTAAAAATTCAAAAAAATGGTCCTCCTTCATAAAATGAGGCCAAAATTGATGCTCTCATGACGCAACTCTATAAAATCTTGATGCTAGTCCAGGAATTCCTCCATGAAGCAACCTATGCTTCCACAGTTGAAATAAACCTGACAATCATTACTAACAATGTCAAAATCCTTGTTGTCATTTCAAGGTTAATTTTATAAAGAAAGATTTCTGGAGCAAATTAGATTTATACCAATTGCATATCATGAGTTAGGCAAAAGTGATTTTGTTAAAAAATTAAGTTACCCTTCTATTCCAGTGACCATATGGGAGGACCATTGGGCCTTATATGATATATATATAGCCCAATAAGAAGTATTGGAATAAATGATCAACTCCATTATATAGGGGACCACATCTATTCCTTACCAACTAGTATATAGAACTCACCTTAATTTAGGCGCTGCCAATACTAACCCAAATCTAATATCTTAACTTAAAAAGACCCTAAGATGCTAAACAGTTAACATTAATGGAATAATATCTCACAAAAAACAAACAACAGGAAAGTCCTGTACCTATATTAATAGCAAACCTCAAAATAGAATTATTATTGGTGACCTTCACCAAAATAAACAAAGTTGTTGCACCTCATATTACTTCTATGGAATAATATGATATAATAAACCTGTTCCCATTATGACATTTTACTATTACCTGATTATAATAAAGCCTTTAATAATCCCTTACTCATATTTTTCACTTTCAATTGCAATGAAAAGCTGCATTGGCAAACATGTATCTAAAACCCATTAATGTTTTCCATTTCTGAGAATAGAGGACAACTTAGATTCTGTAGTAAGCCCTTAAGTAAATTGCTTCAAAGCCACATACCCCAATGCCATACCAACTAAGTGGTATTGGGGGCTAAGATCTTGGATATGACGTTATCTTATATCTTAAAATTCTTTGCAAATAGAGCTCACTTTCAGATAAAATGCATGCCGAGGAAAACTTTGGCTTCCATTGAGGATAATTGAGTACCCATAGATAGCATTTAAAGCCTGCAAGGCACTAATGTTCTGATAATGAGGGAGTATGACCCAATATGTAACATGTACGGGAAGTATTATTCTACTAAAATTGATCTGGGCTAAACTTTAGACTCAAGACTGATAGTAACCAAGGCCACGCTTCCCAAATAGTAGTTCTTTTATCACTTCTAATAGTTCACAGTTATGTTGAGGAGTAAAGCTTCTCTCCATTAAAATTTGATATCTATAATTTGATACACACTTGATTGAGAGGTTCTCAGTGATTCAACAAAACGTTGTTCCCCTTCTGAATCACTGTCAGCCTCTAATTCCATTGTCAGCTCTTCTGTGTAGTAATCATAATCACATTTGGGGATGTGCTTACTATTGACATGTGATTTAGGTATTGGACAAGAGGAGGCTTTATTCATGCAAAGTTTCTTGATAAAGAGGAACACCATTTTGAACATCATGGGTGCTTTTCTGATGGTAGAAATAAGGTGACAAACAAGAGGATGGCCACTATAGCTATCTAAACAATATAAATGTGTCCCCTCTATGAATCTGATAATGTTTATAGCTGGAGGTAAAATTTTTATAAGTTTATTGAATGCAAAAATAGGGATTAAGGAAATAATCCGTATATTAGAATATGACAAAATATCAAGCCTTACGCCTGGCAAGGCGCAGGGTATCTATACTGAATTTTTGGGGATTTTACTTAGATATATTTAAATTACTAAGTGAAAGCACTTTATTTGATTATAGGATTATTCAGTACTATTCCTCTGGGTTTTAAAGTTCATATCAGTCCATATAATAGCTTTGACAATATTGTTTGTTGGAGCCACAGATACATGATCATTATATACTTTTGGGACCATATTTTTTATTCCTGTTCTTGATCAAAGTAGTTTCAGTTGCAAAAATTTATAGATAGGGACGCTTTTGGGTGCTGACTTATTCACGCAGTATTATATCATTCAATCACTGATGGCCAACATATAGCCTTGAGGCACTTGTTTGAGTTCATAACATTAAGTATACCTTGTATTCCAAATTGATCTCCTTAATATTATCTAAATCAATTTAAAAAGTTTAAGTTGTGACATATGGTTTGGGGTGATTGATGGTTTGGAATAGTTAAAGGCACAATGTGGGGGATGGCTCCAACCCATCATTCATTGAGGTATGCTCTCTATTAATAATCTTATCTAGGGGTACAGATCTTGGTTATAAAATTTTATATTTGGAAGGGTGTATTTCTCTATCTAGGTTGCTGGTCCTGGCCTTGATCCTTGCATTGCCCTTCTCTAAAAATAAAGGGTTTTTTTCCACTTAGGAAGTCTGCACTAGGGCTTAGCTTTTGTGTGGTGTGGGGAGTTTGATTTTCATAGTGACAGTAATCTACTAAGGAAAAAAGGTGCTTTAGGATGTTTTTATGGAACCCTAAGATTAACTCATGGTATTTAGTTCAATTCTTTGGTAGGGACACATCTGTTCGCATATGACAGACACCATTTCCATCAAACCAAAGTATAGTGAAAACCACCTTTAATCTTATCAAGTCAAGATCATTTTCTACTTTGAATCCTGTGATTACTTCTACCTTAATAGGTTTAAATAACTCCAGCTTTTTTCCTTTAGAAGGAGAAAGGGAAAAGGCATGAAAAGAGGAGTGGATTTTTCGTTGCACTAGTTTTTTTAATGGAAAGATCCGTTGCCTAGCAACTTTTAATTGAGAATAGTTAGGTAGTTTGTAAGACAGTTTGTGACATGTTCCCTTTTCTGTGGAGCATTTTAGTGTCCACCTTAAACTAGTCTCCATATTGGTAGGTGGGAGCAGCATGGCGCTTCTTGTTGGTAAACCATTTAAGCACTTGTTTGTTAGTTTTGTTAATTGTATCTGGACTTGTTAATGAACCTTCCAGATATGAGAAGAAATTATCCGCTACTAAAATATTGCTGTGAAGTTGGGGACAATAAGAAAAGGAGAGGTTGTACCATAGATTAGCGTACATTGGTGATATACCTGCTGTTGAGAATTTTTCATCTTCAATCTTAGTGACTCCATTAGTGTTCCAGGCCAAACAGTATGAAGACTGCTGGCCTTTGCTTTTTCACAATCATTGGCGACTTTTTTAAAATTCACAGGGTAACTTACTAACCCAAAAGACCAACAACTTCTCCTTTTGAGGCTTGACCACTCGTTATGGCTCAGAGGTCCTCTTTGGGACTTGTCCAACAATTGTGGTTCAGGGGCCTCTATAAACTCACTCAGGTTTCTCCCCTTCAAACTTTCCAGTTCATCATGGTTGTTGCTAGTTGCTTAAGTTCCCACAGGGTTTCTATTTAGTTCAAGGTTGGGTGTTGGTTGCGCCGAACACTCCTGGTGTTTTAACCCAGCACCTAAATTCTGGGGATCTTGAGTCCCACCTCTACAAGGTAAGCTAACCACTGTTAACTAAAAACTAATAAAAGTAGGTAAATGAAGGTATCTTATTAGAATAAAAAACTAGCCCTTAGAAGAGTGGCCAAATTATGAATATTTTGATTATACTGGTGTATAATTATCACGAGAAGTATAATGGGGAATGAGGGTGTGGAGCTATAAACTACTTGAGGCTACATCAGTGGCGATTGGTTTACAGAAGCCTATATCATATGGCATACGTAAGCTTATGGGTAACTGATTGCATTTATGAGATATAGTTTATATATCACATGTGTGGCAGCCTCTTGATGTGGATCAATTTAACCTTAAATGGATTTTCTTCACTCCTGCTCACCTCCTATTGTGGTCTCAGATTGACAATCAATCAACTTGTCAATTTAAAGCTTTTTTAGTTTCATCAATTCAGCAATGGTTTAATTCTCAAAAAGGTAATCCAATTGGTAATTTCATTATGTAATAAATACGTATCAATAATTACAATTCACTTGCCATTAGATTGGCATCCCAAAATTTACTCTTCTCTTCATACAAACTCTCATCCTTGTAATGAACAAATAATGGGTGTGCGAAATCTAATCTCTGATTCAATCCTGAGTTTAATGCTGAGCTTAGTCCTTTAGCCAAGGCTGACCTCAACTAGGAATGAAATTCTAACACCTGCTGACGAGTATAAAGAGTTGTTGTACAAAAACTGGGCTAAAATAATGTAAGCTTACCATGTGTCTCCTGTTACAGTGGCTTAGCACTAGATGTACTACTCCAATGACTGGTTAAACTTTGGTCTGACCATTGGATTTGAGGTAAAGTATTTCCAACCTGTAAAGATTGATTATAGATTTCACACAGAACCTCTAAAAACCTTGAGGTAATCTAAGGCCCTATATCACTGATAACTTCTTGAGGCGCCTTAAACAGTGAAGAGATTTGGGTCACGGACAGCAACCTCATGTCTTTGGCCAAAGTTGTCATCAAACAGGGCTGAATATTGCATTTTTTGTGAATTAATCTACCACGTAAAGGCTACAGCAACACCTGGGGAATTTTCAAAACAAAGATGAAGTCAATCACGAGGGAGGTCTACAGCCTGCTGACTGATGAAGGGGGTGCAGGAGGCTGTTTTGACCTATTCAGTCTGACTTTGAATGTGCACATGTGAGACAACATTCCAACTAGGTGAAGAAATCTTTTGTAAGCCCATATACACCATAAACTCACTTGATCAGGCTGGTACACTTCTTGACACCAGGGTGGACTATGGTCAGTGGCCATCATATTTCCTTATGACCTGAGAACATATGCAGAATGTTCTCACTCTCAATTGTGGAATTAGTTTACATTATTTTTTTGGTGTACCATCCAGATTGGGCTTTAATAGCGCAGTTTTGTCCAAGAGTACAAGATATTGGGACTAGTGGCATATGCGGCCAGCACCTCATCATAGAGTGCTGGTTTGGCACAGAGGAATCTAGGGGTTGATTTTAGGAATTGGTTTGGCCAAGAGCTCTGAAGAATTAGGGGGCATTGGAAGGTTTGGTTGGAGTGGGTGTTAGGACTAGAGCATTCCAAGAGAGGACTAAAAGTAAGTTAATTACTGAACACCTACCCCAACAGCCAAAAACTACAAAGCTGCGCTCTTTGTTTTAAAATCTAATCAGTGAAATTTTGAGGCGGTTTGGAATTAATGAAAAAGTGAGAGTAAGAATGGGATATTTCATATTTGTTCAGAAAACTATATGTGACCAGTTGACCAAAGTTTTTAATACACTTTGTCAGTCAATTGCCATCTCAGCTTTGTCAAAAGATCGTCTTGGGTAAGAATAGTCCCAATTTAACAAATAGTATTGTCCATTTGCAAGTCCAATATCATAATAATAATGATTCAAATGAAAATAAAGACAATATTGGCCAAAAGACCCTGGTTGATTCTCATTGGAAACCTAAAAATTGGAGTAACACTTTTTCAAATATCACACAGAAATTAGCAAAAGATTGGGCAGTTGGATTGCCCCGACCTCACAGTGGACTCTGGGACATCCATCAGATGCTTCTCACCCAGCCACGTCCAGTTCCATTCAAACACCTAAGTAGGATCACCCCCTTTTATAGGCTTGGTGGAGGTCCCCAAGGTGCAATTATTTTAACTAATGGTGATTGGTTGAAATTTATCAAACAGTTACCACACAGGTACATTCTGCCTAAAAACAACTTTCCATCAGTCGTCTTATCTAAGTAAACTGAATTTCCCAAGCTCCAATAGGATGAATTTCCTTATTTACTAATTTGGATGTTACTAAGCTATTCCAAATGTTAACATTGATCCCTTCGACCCTTGATACTCAATATAGTTTAAATACTGAGTATTAGTATCAAGAAGACTCCCTTTTTTACTTCCTTTCCCACACCCTTTAAAAACTTTTATAAACTAACTTTACTCTTATTTATAAAAGTAATATCTTTAGTTTAAAAGTGTTTTTGTGGAAATTCAGCTATTATTAGCACCAGCAAGCCTAAAACTTGCTGGATTCCAACATATTGGTGCTCACTACAGGTGCTACCCTGTAAATCACAGTATAATTACCAAAAAATGGAGGGCGCACCTGATGGAAGTGTTACTAGCTGGGTAAAAATGGAGATGGGGAAGAAGATGACCGTATGGATAGCCCCAAACTTATCATTTGGAGGAGAGCAGTTTGAACGAATCCTAATACCAGAGTCTCACCGCCTTACCTGGCCTGCAGCTGAAGTAGTGTGAGACCTGACACATGGTATATTAAACCCTGGCGATATTGCTTCCTGAGAAAGAGGTATTTCTGTAGAGGACCATCTTATGTACTCTTTTGAAACTCGAGTCCTTCATGATGCATATAGCCAGCCTACCAATTTGACTACCTATGTCCGCAAATTTGCACATACTGCCTTGTTCCATATGATACACCTATTAGCTGTCCATCATGAAGAGCTACATCAACACTTAGCAAACCATGATGCTCTAAGATTAGCTTATGATAATTTATATTAACTGACCTCTGAACATATTAGAGCAGCTAAATATGGCATGGAGGCTAAACCACAAATTCGTTATTCAGTTTCATACACGGCTCACTACCATGGATACTGGTGTAGTAAATTATGTAGAGGAGACGAGTAAGATCTTCTGTGATGAGTTAAGCGCCTCCACCGCTAGCACCCGCTCTTTACTTGAGGAGTTTGTCAAATGCTTGAAAAACATGAAGAGCAAACTCACTGCGACCCCTTGGCGCACATGTCCATCCCTCAACCAGAGGATGAACAACGTGTGGTTGTGGTGGAGCAGCAACTAGCCAAGATATGTCACGTGTTGAGGAGCTTGAGCGACGTTTATTACACGAATCTTCTAGGGCTATCCCCGCTCTAGAGGATTAGGTTTCTCAACTGGTAAAGGAGCTATCCATTTAAAACTCCTTTGAGAATACAAAATATCTGGCCCGCCAGATTAGCAAATGTGAAACAGAACCTCAAGGGGTATTAACCTCACTTGAAGGGCCCGCTCTGTTGAAGGGATGTGTATAGTTGGTTGACGCAGGTTGAGCGTAGCTATGAACAGATTAAGGGTGACGTACAATTGCAAGGCTCCCATCCACGTGACGATGAAGGGTGTAAGCAGATGAAAGCGGAGCTCAAAAACCGCGTGGGGATGTGGAAGTCGACCAACAAAATCTAAGTTCTCTTGTGTGACAACTCCGTTTTGAGGTCAAGGCACTGGAGAGTTGGGTTGAAGAACTGGGAACTCAAAATCTGGGGATGGAAGCCCGATTGGCTCTATGTGAATCTGCCCCACAAAAGTACATCACCGCCATGAAAACCAGGATTGAAGCTATCCAAGACCATCTTGATCGAATCTCTCACCCCTTTGATCAGTTAGAACTTTGCTTGGAAACCACAGGGACAGATGCTCCTGCAGTTCGTACCCTCTCTGGGGGTGACCATGGTTCATTCAAAACAACTTTCAAAGACAAATTTATCCCCGGAGAGGGAAGCATGACTCCCTTTTTATATGTTTACAAAGCTGCTATGGAAGGAACGACTGACCATCAGGTCAAACACATCCTCTCCTGTTTGAGTCGCATGGCTCAGGAGGTGATGGTCCCCCATATGAATGCTCTTAACACCTGGTATGAGGTTAAGGAGGATCTATTATGGAGTTTGGCTCATAACAAAACTTAGAGATAAAGAAGCAAGCATTCATGCACATTAGCATAAAAAGAGGAGAGTCAGTGGTTGATTTTGCGGAACAGTTTATATATTGAAGCGCAGACGTTGTTAACTTCTAAAATGTTGACCTTGGACGATGCTGTTGCCGCTATCTTGACTGGGTTGGAATCTCACCCTTCTTTGGCGATGCACATCACTTCCATCAAATGCTAATTCCGTAATGTTCATTGTATAAAAGAGGCTCTACTAGATGTCGCTGACTAACATAAGCTTGTAATTCCTCATGTAATAATATCCTGACCTCGCATTCTGGCCATTGAGGAAAAAAGCTCAAGCCTCAGGTTCTGGCCATTGAAGGCAATAAGGAGACCCTTCAGATTATGAGCCCTGAGGAGCAAAAACCAAAAGCCAAGCGGCCTGAATGCCCTCGGTGTGCATACTGCAACAAGCTTGGACACTATGAGGCTGTGTGCTGGAAAATGAAAGCTGACACTGAGGAGCAGGAACAGGGAAAATAGATGTCAGCGTAGGGATAGATACTCCTATTGCAGACAAAGCTCATGTACCTGACTCATATACTCAAATTGTGCCATTACCTTTTGTTGAAAATACTTCTGGGGATAAATATGAAGGGGGTTACGAAGATTTTGGTTACTACGTATTAAAAGTACCCACTGAAGTGGAGGTCTCTGATTGTTTGAGCGGTGGAGGAGTAGATAAGACCATCATACCTGAGAATACCTACCTCAGTCAAGTTCTAGGGTGTCATGTGGTTATTGACACTGCCAGCGACGCTGATCAACATAATCTAACTTAATTCGCCCTCTACAGTGAGGTCACACCATGAAGTCCATTCTGTAGAGTTACCCTGATACTGCTCGCAAACTAACCTTCAATTCCATCTTAAGGAGGTCTTAGCTCTGTTGCCTAACTTTGGAGGAACACTCACAAGGGTGGAAGTGGTCATAAAAAAGTCTGAATGATGGCCCTCCTGGATACTAGCTCCCCAATAAACGCAATCTCCTCAAATCTGATGAAAAAGATCAAGCTGGCGCCTGATTCAGAGTACAATCAAGAGTTTGGAACTGCAGGCCCAAACAACACCCGTGCCATTAATGCATACTTTTCCCTCCCATTCAAATTAAGAAGCTTATTTGATTGGCCCCGCAGTGGCTTGGACAACAACACCTATAATACACTAATAGGTACTCAGTTTATGATAGAATATGAGGAATTATCAATATGAAGCAAGGTTTACTTTCGTTACTCAATTATGAAGTTCATTTAGTTTTATTCGCTAAATATCCCAGCAAGAACGACTACTCTTTCCTGGTTGAGTACCCGTTTTCTGCTTTGCCTTTACATTATACCACCTCTGGGGTGAAATACAAGATTTTTTGCCCAATTCAGTGGATGCTAGGGATTGTATTCCGTTTTATGTTGCCAACGAGGTAGTGATTAAACTGCGTGAACAATGAGTGGTTGACACAAAGATCACCCTCCAAATTCCACACCACTTCTTGTTGCACTCATAAGTCTTGAGGGCGTTAGTCCCTTGAAGCCTCGAATATTGCCTGCATACTAGACCCAGACTACCAGTGGCCTATTACTCTTCTGTTGGGAAACCTTACCGGCAAGGACATAGTTGTAAGAAAACAACAGGAGATTGGTAAAGTCTTATAAATCCTGGTGGATGACATTAAACATATCCACTTCATTGGCTATATGACAGATTTGGGCCTGCCAAAGGTTAACCTGTTATGTACCTTACCCAACGTCCATATCTCGTTTGAGCTAACCATAGATGAGCTTGACAAAGTTCAACTCTATTGGAAGAATTTAGCGACATATTCTCCAAGTCATATAATGACTATGGCCACATGAAGGGCTGGTGCCGCTCCATTGATGTGGTGATGCCCGTCTCATTTGGTCAAAACCTTACCGCAAATCAAAGGTGGAAGAACAGCAGATGAGGATGGATCTCAAGCAGATACTAGACACGGGGCTACTAGCTACTTCACAAACTTCTTATCTTTATCCTTTTGCTAATTAAAAAGAAGAACGGAGGTTATTATAAAGTCATGAACTACCACAAACTAAATAACCTCACAAAAAAGGATAGCTATATTATCCCACGCATTGATGATGCTCTGGCACAACTCTCTGGCTCTAACTTCTTCTCCGCCATGGACTTGGCTAGTGGCTATTAGCAAATGGACCTTCCCCCGAAGACCAGGAGAAATGGGCTCTCATTCGAAGTGAGGGTCTCTTTCAACCCACCTTATTACCTCAGGGGTTGTGTAACTAACTGCAACTTTCCAGCGCATGATAGATCACATCTTGCAGAAACTTAAGTTAGGTTGTGTCATCTTATATCTTGATGACATCACGGTGTTCTCAAAAACCTTTAATGAACATCTTGATCACCTGAAGGAGGTGTTTCAACGCTTACATAAATCACATATCAAGTTAAAAACCTCAAAGTGTACTTTCTTCCAAAGAAAATTGGATTTCCTTGGACACTCCATTTCTCAAGAGGGAATCAAACCCATACAGGATAATGTCAAAGCAATTGCAAAAATGCCTCCCCCTAAAAAATTAAAGATATACAGGTATTTAAGGGATGATGGGGTATTATTATCAGTTCATCCCTAAGTTCCCACAGGCCAGTAAAACTTCGTCCGCCTAAAGACTAAGAACACCATTTTCCATTGGGGAGCTGAACAGAAGGCTGCTTTTGAGACGTTGAAGCAACTGCTACAAAAACAACCTATCCTGAGGCTCCTGACTATGGAAAACTGTTCATCTTATTTACCAATGCCTTGGACTACGCCATTGGGGCCATCTTAGCTCAACTGGATGAAAAAAGTGTTGATCATCCTGTATCCTGCTTTAGTAAGATGCTGTCAAAGACGGAATGCAACTACAGTGTAACAGAGAAGGAGTTCCTTGCAGTTCTGTTAGCTGTAAAGCACTACTGCCCTTTCCTGTATGGGACCACCTTCACTGTGGTTAAGAACCACGATTCTCTGAAATGGCTACAGAACATGAAGGATCCTAATGGCCAGTTAGCTCGCTGGTCTCTAGAGCTCAAGCATTACAACATGAAGATCAAACACCATGCGAACTCATCACATGAACGTTGATGGGTTAACTCAGCTGCCAGTCCTACACTTGGATAATAGCAAGGCGGAGAGGTTATATGATCTCTTAATGACCCTCAATGAATGGGAGGATGAGGTTGAGCCTGTACAAAAAATGTTATTCCAGCACTCCCGCAACTCCAAAGTAGTTAGCGGGAAGTTGTACAAGCAGGTGGAGGCAAAGTGGCTATCTTACCTTCGACCCTCAGAACGTGTACCTGCTATCCTGGAAGTTCATTCCACCCTAGGTCATGGAGGAGCAAAGAAGCCCCATAAGTGAATAAAGGATCGGTATTATTGGGAAGGAATTATGAAGATTATTGTCAAATTCTTATATACCTGCCTCATGTGTAAGAAGCAATTCAGTTTTAAGACTAGAAACCAATATTAACCAACTACCCCTCAACAACCGTTCCACACCATCAACCTGGGCGTAGTAGGTCCCCTCCCTCAGACTACTGGTGGACACAGATTTTCCCTAGTAGGAATTGACCACTTCACTAAGTGGTAAAAGCCGTGGCTCTTCCTTCCATAATGGCCAAGGCCACAGCCCCTTTTTACATCAAAACATATTCACTTGTCGTTGGTGTCCCAAAGTACTACTCTGTGATAATGGTAAGAACTTCACCTCCTGAGTAGTCAAAATCCTGGCTACCTCCATGGGAGCCCAACAACTTTTTCTGGCTCCATATGATCCCTCTACCAATGGGACCATGGAAAAAGCAAATGGAACCTTGGTTTTTATTCTACAAAAAATGGCCTCCTCTGATACACTTCACTGGGAACAATATCTACCCAAAGCACTTATGGCTTACTGGAATAGTTATCACCAGATCTTAAAAAATGTCTCCATTCCATGTCTTGAATGGGCGGTAACCAGGAAAACTGCCCTCTTAGCTAAGGATGTCTTCTATAGTGTTGAGGAACCTAAAAAGCTATGAGAAGATTAGCTCACCATATCATCTAGCTTCAATCTGAGGCTATGACAAACCTAGATATAAAGGTCACTAAAGAAGTACAAGCTGCCAATGAGCTTTGGGCTCCCTTGCCTTCATTTCAAGTGTCTGATATGGTCTTATAATACCATAGTCGCATCACTCCTAGAAGTGGCAAGCTTGCATCAAATTGGGAGTTTCCGTTCACCATCACTTGCAAGAGAGGAAATGAGTACTCTATAAAATCCTTAGCTATAGCGATTACAATTAATTGGGTACATGCCCATTTCCTACAGCCCTATTCCCCCCCAACATTCTTGAGAGGGGTAATGTCAGATAATTGCCATCTTGACTTTGGCAAAAGAATGTCTTGGGTAAGAATAGTCTAGTTTATCAAATACAATTGGCCAAATACTAGTCTGATCTCATAATAATAATGCTCAAAACGAAGATAAAGACAATATTGGCCAAAAGACCCTGGTCAATTCTTTTTAGAACCCCGCAGATTTGGATAACACTTTTTCAAATACCAAATGGACAATTAACATGAGATTGAGCAGTTGGATTGCTCCAACCTCGCAGTGGACTCTGGGACATCCATCAGATGCTTCTCACCCAGCCACGTCCAGTTCCATTCAAACACCTAAGTAGAACCACCCCCTTTTATAGGCTTGGTGGAGGTCCCCCAAGGTGCAATTATTTTAGATAATGGCGATTGATTGAATTATATCAAGTCTTTACTGTACTGGTACATTTTGACTAAAAATAACTTCCTATCAGTCACTTCACCAAAGTAAACCAAATTTCCTGAGCTCCAATAGGACGAATTTCCATATTTCCTAATTCAGAAGTCACAAAAAATTCCAAACGTCAACATTTAATCTCTTCACCCACAAAACTTAATATAGTTTAAATACTGAGTGTTAGTATTGAGAAGACTCACTTTTGCTTCCTTTCCCGCGCCTAGTAAAACTTTTAGAAAACTCAAATTTACTTTTATTTATAGAGGTAATATTTTTTAGTTTAAAAGTGTTTTTGTGGAAATCCGGCTGTTATTAGCACCAGCTAGCCTAAAAACTTGCTGGATTCCCACATGGTTTTAGCTTTTTTAGCTAGCATGTGTGCCTTTTCCATGGTCTTAATCGTTAAAAGCACAATATCTGGCTTTTTTTAAGAGTACAATTTAGAAGTTAAAGTACAAAAACATTACATGTAAAAATTTGAAAAATACCTCAACAATTTTGCATTAGTAGGGTGCTGGGTCCTAGGATGGGAAAGTAGGTATATGGGCTTAGATGAGCACCAATATCCAGAATTAGAAGATTATTTCTTGACATAAAAATCTGATTTTTGAATGCCCATTTTGTGATCGTAGTATTTAAATTAATTTACTGCGCTAATTTTTTAAGGTTAATCCAGAAATTTTGACATTGGTTTTTTCTTTGGCGCTATCTAGATACATTGACTTAATTGTACTCATTGTTTACCTTTTTTGTACAACCTAGGGTGTATTCATGATTCATTACTATTAGATTTCACCTATGCATGCTACAGATATTAATTCTTTTATCTTAAGATGCTCCCAAATAAGCCCTCTGTTTGGAAGTTGAGTTTTTGCCTCATTAAGTTTTTGGTAGGGAAGACAAAGAATCCTCAATTACAAGACCAAGTGTTATACTACTTTTAAATAAATATTTAAAGTCAACATAGACTTGTCTAATTTTCTTTATTTACTGTCCTCCTAAATTATAAATAATAATATGTTTGGGATTGGGAGTTTATTGTGATGTGGAAAAAGGCCAATTGTGAGGAGCAGTATTTAACCAACTCTTGTCCAAATATATCTCAGATCCCCTAATTAGGTCAATGGCAGCGCCTTTGGGTTAATGCTTTTTTTAGTTCTAAAGGGGGCAAAGTTCTATCTATCTTGGTAGCTGCAATTATGAATCTACATTAAAATTTCTTAATAGGGCATGGCACACTCCATTTTCAGGGGGCGTTTTCCAAGGCGTAATTCTTGTGTGGGACTGGAGTTAAATTCTGCTGTGGCATTTGACTTGGGTGAGGATAATGCTTGTGCTTCTGAGGATACTATATTGCTCTGGAACTATGTCATGACAGTTGGCACAGTCGCTCATGGGAAACCTAGCTATTTTTCATAGACTGGTTAATCTCTACATGATACCAAATTCTATGACACATATGACCCATTAAGTACGCAAAATCTTCTTCACCTCAAACTTGGGGGTTCCCTCTACCAAAACAGGGTCAATTTATGCAAGTTTTTGCCCTTAAATGATGATAGTGAGGAATCATGGAATGGTATGTCAATATTTCTAATGATTGGGTACGTCAGTAGGTAAAGATCCGTTGTTCAAGACTATAAAAATGGACTAGAGACCTGCTTATTTACAAGCTAACTTATGACAAGGCAACTCAAGATTCAAAAGAATAGGCGTTGTCCAAGACTGACTCACTCTAATGATAGTCTGGTGCGCGCGCCTTTTTTATTAGCAGATCTTTTGGCATAATTCTTCAATTTATTCAGTAGCTTCTGCAGCTGTTAATGAAGTATCCTTATATGAGAGGCAAACGGCATCCCTTTCTCTCATTAGCAACATTTAGCAAAAACTCTAGCCAATTTGTATAACTAGTAAGACAATAGACGAGTAAATGAGTAAGAAATTAAACCTGTTTAACAAAGGCCATGCCAAAACGCTGCTGTAGCAAGAGCGGATTGTAAAAAGGCCGTGATAATCCCCTGGTAACAAGCATCCGCTCCAGATGTCATCAGCACTCAAATGGCATGATGACATACAAACCAAGGGCAATTAAATGACTTGTACTTTTTGCTTTGTGAATAATAACATGCTATAACATAACATTACCCATTCTCTGCCGCTTTCAACAGTGCACCTCACCATCCACATATATTGAGTGGTAGTAGACCCCACTTTCATTGTAAAGGTGTCAGAGCAGTAGGATAAATTATTACCAACTGCTTTCTTTGTCAATGGACGTTTTGATTGCGGCTAATTATAACCTAGGCTTCCCCACCGCAGAAGCGGCGAATGAAGCTGCAAAGGTTAAAATTGAAGTTACAATATTCGGGAATTCAAAATAGTGTGTGGAATGCACCACTAAAACAAAGATAGTATAATCTTCATCATCTTTGAAATTTGACAAATACCCTTTCACGCAATTTTTAGAAAGTAAATTGAAAAAGGCATGAAAAATATGCAGTTATCAGACAATCTGAGATACAATGCTTTTATTTAATGCCTAAGATCTGCAGAGGCAAAGCTATTAAAATTTCATCACCAATCATAGATCTGGGTAAACTTATCTAGAATTCCACATGTTACTAAATTTACGCTTCCTGTTAGTACCCACTAAACTCTATTTATAATCCTTTAGAGTGGGCAGCACCTATATGCACATATTGTAAAGCGCCAGGCCACAAGACGCATTCCTGTCCCTTAAAAGGTGTGAACCTGAGGATCTAGAAGAAGATACCCTTATGGACAAGAAAAATGCCACAATTTGTAAACAAATTGACACATCTAATCCTTTTCCTGGGGTTAAAAAGATGGCTGTTTAAATTTGGAACCTATGTCCACCAAACAATGGAAAGCGCATCAAAATGAACATAAAAAGGATGCAAAAAAGAAGTGTAACTTTCAAACCCACCTGAATCCACAATGACTGCGGAGACACCAGCATACTGCCCCAATCCAAGCACTCAGCAATGCCAGAGAGTGATAAGGTAGAAGATTGTCCTAAGCGTTTCTCAGATGCATTTAATCATGCTCTGCATTGATTCATCACACCATTCTCATGTTAAGGACGCAATTAACCAAGTCTATTCACATGGTCAATATTCCATCAAAAATTTTTAAAAAGGTTAAAGGGTTTGGTTATAAGCCTCCACCATATAAGGTATGACGTCACAAATAACAAGAGGAGCTGGATAAGGTCAGCATTCCCACATACAAAGCTAAGATGGTCCTATGGGCGCAGCTGAATCTATTGACACAGCCCACAACTCATAGAGTGGCTTGGGTGCCCTAAGAAAGTAGGGACACTTAACGTTACAATATTCAGGGCTATTGCGTCACAGGATAAAAAACTGATTCCCTTGCGCAACCCACCTTCTGACATATTTGGGGATTCAAGGAACCTACTGTTCATCAGGAGAGGAAAAGGAGTTTTCACATTCTCTTTTCCCTATATATTCCACTTGGTCTTGTAATTGAGGATTCTTTGTCTTCCCTACCAAAAACTTAATGAGGTAAAAACTAATTTATGAAATTCTTAGGACTTAATTGTCACGTGCATATGGAAAAGTGAAGAGTTTACTCTCCTTAACATATATGCCCCAATAACACGCCCAAATTCATTAACTTTCTCATGAAAATCTTCATACTTGGCTCTATATAACGCATTAATTCTGTGCGCTTTCAACAGTTGATCAGATACTGCAACTGAACAAGCCACTTACCTCTCATGTCGGACATTTGCCTTCTAGGCCTCAAAAGAAGAATATTGTGGGTCAAAATCCACCTACATGGGGAAATGTTGGCCATATAAGAGTTTGCAATGATCCAAAAAATCGCTTTAATTAAAACTAATGATGATTTTAAGAAAATCGGCCAAAAATCCTGGCTGGTTCTTGATGGAACCCCATTAATTTGGGGAAACACCAGTTCAAAACCTGTATGGGCACTAACTGCAAAATTGAACAAATGGATTTTGCTGACCACTCGATGGACTTTGGGGCAACCAGTGGAAGGTACTCCACCCACCATCACCAAATCCCTCAAAGCACCTACGCGGGGACCACCCCCTTTTATAGGGGTGGTGGAGGTCCCCAAGGTGAAAATATTTTAGCTAAAGGTGATTGAAGTTCATCAAGACCTTACTGCATGGGTTCGTGCTGCCCCAAAGCCCCAACTATCAGTTTCCCAAACAGCAATTCGCCTCTCCCATGATTTAATAGCAAAGTTTCGTATATTTCCTAATTTGGAGTGCGTTGCAGCTATTCCAAAACTATCCTCAAATTCCCCCAATCCTCAAGATCAGTTTAAATATGGATTGGGCAGATACTGAGGGGATCATTTTTTCCCTTCTTGACCCAAAACTAGAAAAATATTAAAATAAGTTTTTTATTAGTGCAAACTTATTAAATTTATTATAAACTCTTGTGGGATTCAGAGGCATTAGCACCAGCGAGCACCTAGAAAGCTGGAATCTTACAAAATGGTGCTCACTACAGGGGACCCCTGTAGCCAAAAAATAATTGCTCTTGAAAAGCAACTAACTAGTGTTTCTGCCCGCATTAAGGTGCTTGAGCAGCGCCCTGTTATACAAAACCCTTCTCTTTGAGACAAAATTTACACCTGGTGATGGCAGTATTGCTTTCTTCCTCTATGTTTATGAATCTGTGATGGAAGGAGCAACTGACCGATAAAAAATCATATATATTCTTCCCTGCTTAAACCGTTTAGCTAAAAAATCATGGTCCCTTCCATGATCAACCTCAGCACTTAAGCAGAGGTTAAGCAAGAGCTTATTGATGAGTTTGGCCCCAAAAAGAGTTTGCAACGGCAGAAACAGGACTTTATGTGCCTTAGTTTGCAAAAGTGAGAATCTATTACCTCTTATGTGGAGCGCTTCTATATAAAAGCTCAACCACTGTTGCTTGCCAAGATGCTCTCTCTCAATGAGGCAATTGCAATTATCTTGACTGGCTTAGCATCTCATCCTCCCTTGGCGATGCATATCTCTTCCTTAAAGCGCACTTTCACAACTGTACGAGATATCAAGGAGGCCTTATTAGAGGTTGCTGATATCTATGAGCCTGACTCTACCCAAGGGTGTTTGAGTCATGCAGTTACGCCAATAAAGTTAGTTTCTACTACTGCTGTTACCCTTTGGAAACCTTATCTTACAGTTTTGCCAGCACAAACGGATAATCCTTCCTATAACAATAAGCAGATGGTACTGGCTGTGACAAGGAAGTGCATCCCTGCATCTTCAGATCAAAATACTCAGTTAGTAAAAGTTATAGACCCTTTACCTTGCCTATCTTCGTCTTCAGAGCGGCCTTCCCAAGTGGTTTCTAAGTCTGCTCTTCCGCATAAACCCCTTTCTTGGGTCCTAATTACTCCCAATAACCATGAGTTAAATGACCAGATCACAAAGGCTAAACTGCCTGTTTCACAAAAGCAACCCGCCACTGAAAAACCAAAAGCTATTGAAGATAAAGTTCCTACCTCTCCAGTGCTTTCTCCCTCAGCCTCTCATTCGGGTAACCCTAGTCTGAAGCCTATCTCTTTGAGGCATCACCAAACCCCTGCTTTGAAAGTCGAAACTCAGGCAGTGGAAATTCCAACGCCTCCCCCAAAAGTTAATAAGGTGGAGGAACAACCCCTTGACTTATCCTCCCATAAGGGTAGGTCTGATCCTACACCATCTCCTATGGACTCCATAACCTGCATTGATAACCCCTCTGATAATGAGTCTGAGTGAGGTGATGATGATGTTGGTCATTACGTTTTAGGAGCCCCAGGTGAGGTAGAGGCATCTGATTGTTTGAATCCATAGAGAGTAAATTGGGCCAAGATACCTCATCGCACAAATCTTCAGCATGTGATAAGGGGTCTTGAGATTATTGATACTGATAGTATGCAGACCAGTTCATTGCTACATTTCTCCGATTATCAAGAGTGTGCTTACTTTGCAGGCTATCCAGGAAAAATACCCTGAAACTGCAAAACGCCTTGCCTCCACTTTTCATCTAAAAGAGGTCCTCGCTCTTCCACCCTCCTTGGGTTAACTTTAATTAAAGTGGAGGTTGTTGTTAATGGAGTGCAGGTTAAGGCTATCTTTAACACTGGGTCTCCAGTGAACGTTGTGTCAACTATGCTCATGAAGAAGATTAAGCTGGCCCTGACCTTGACTACTCTCAAGAGTTTGGAAAGGCTGAGCCAAACAACACCCGCGCCATTGGAGCCTACTCTTCTCTGCCCATAAGGTTTGGAAAGCTTCTCTTGTCAGCTCCAGCTGTGGCTTTGACTAATACCTACGACTTACTCATTGGAACCCAATTTATGATTGAATTTGAATGTGTTATTAATTTGAAGCAGGGCTATCTCTCCATGCTTAACTATAAGGTTCCTCTGATTCTGTTTAATGATGAGCTCAAAAAAGGATTATGTTTGCACAGTTGAGTATCCCTCCTCCACTTTATCTCTACATTACACCACAGCAGGAAGTCATACCAAATTGTTGCCTCCCTCAGTGGACGCATTGGAGGGTATCCCTTTCTATGCTTCTGAAGAGGTGTTTTTTAAGGCTGGGAAACAAAGGGCCGTTGACACGACTATTACCATGCAAATCCCTCATAGCTGCCTACTGCACCCCATCAGAATAGATGGAGTTAGTCCTTTTGAGCCAAGAGTTTTACCAGGCGTGTTAGACCCCGACTATCATTGGCCTATTAACTTGTTGCTGGGAAATCTCACCAATATAGATATGGAGGTAAAAAAGCATCAGGAGATCGGAAGAGGCCTGTTGATACCCGTTGAGGACATCAAGCAAGTCCACTGTATTGGGTCTATAGCAGATATGGGCTTACCTATTGACCACTCCATATGTACACTACCATCTGTCCAAATCTCTGACGAACTAACCCTAGCTGAGTTGGAAAAAGTCCACTCCTTACTTGAGGCCTAAAGTGACATTTTTCCAAATCTGACAATGACTATGGGCATATGAAGGGGTGGATGCATACAATTAACGTTGGTGATGCTAAACCTGTTCACTCCAAGACCTACCACAAATCAAAAGTTGAGGAGCTACAGATGCGGAAGGAACTCAAACAG